>CM035136.1:123470153-123532789 GCA_020205605.1 Panax ginseng
TAATAATATCATAATCTAATATTAATATTACAATAATATTTTTAATCATTTCTTAAACTTATAAACAATTTATTTTAATTGTTTACACTTTACTTACTCAATGCATTTAATCATCCTAAAATGCCAAACTCATAAGATTTCATCACCAATAACCAAAACTCTCATAAAAACTGTCTATATACCTTTATATAGGATCTTCAAGCCATAAAACTTATTTTCAAATTTTTCTTACTTCACATAAATATATTTAATTTATTTAGTCTACAATCTCAGCCCATTTCATGAAAAAATACCAAATTAGTCCCAAAAATTTCTTTTCCTCGAGATTTAAAGGCATTATAGTCTTATATTGGACATATATATTTTTCTCTTTAACTTTAAAATTCATTTACTATTTTTCTTATACGGCCAAACTCGCCAATAATATTTAGATATTTATCATAAATTATACTTTTGTCAAAAAATTTTGAAATTCATGTATATAATGCTAAGTTATATACATGTACTCCCCAATAAAATTTCATAAATTTTGAGTTAACCACAAGGAGTTATAAGGGTTTACTTTTAAAATAGCTTTTTTCCCATAAACTTCATAACTCCTATCTATACATCCAAAAATTACATGGAATGGACACAATCTAGAAAACTCATCAAATTATCATTTCAAAATTTTCCAAAATTTTTAATGGTAAAAAAATTTCAAACCTAAAAACATAATAACTCCTTACCTCAAAGAGCAGTAAAGATTGATCTTAATACCTAATGTAAAGTTTACGTAAACTCAGTACTAAATAAGAACCTCAAAGTATCAAAATACTTACAAAATACCGATAATATAGAGAGAGAAAACTTATGTTTCCGCGTGATTTTCAATTCTAACTTAAGCGCTCTATTTATAGGAAAATACTAAAACGCTTCAAAGGAGACTAAATTAATAAAATATTAATTTATTCAAAACTTCCCGCATTTATGCCACTTTTGATCAAAATCTCACCACCACAAAGGCCTTCACCCCAAATTCAAAGACATGTGTTCAACACTAACCAAAAAAGGGGTCCCACCCAATTTTAATAAAATCATTTTATTTTTTGAAACTTCAAAGAATTTATAATAAATAGCCTTTATCGGTAAAAATACTGTAATTTTATCTGTCATACCAATACACAAAAATTCCAATTCCTCTACAACTTTGTAGCTTTAAGTTTTTCCAAATTCACAGACGTAAAATATTCAAATCCACAAACTGATTTATTTTCAATACCTTTTAAAATTTATAACAAATCATACGTTAATTTTAATCCCGCTCAAATTTTGTGGGTATATATTCAACTTATATATGTATAATATATCTAAAAATCACAAACCATCTTAATGGCTCTTGATCAAAATTATAACTCATTTAGTCACGAGCTTTAAGAATGACCGATTTGATTTTTTAACGCCCATTTCGAGAAAATAAAATACCTCACTTTTAATTTCTTTTTCTTTTACAACCACATAAAATATATCCATCATTTATATCCACATAAAATAAATATTTCCTTATCATATAAATCAATAATTAATTATTTACAAATAATATTACGTGAGTCACAATAATGATAAATCTGTGTGGTTCCTAAGAAAGCGGGGCCTCCGATAAGGATTTCTCCTCATCGAGCGCAATTAGGTGACCAAACCTCTCCTCGACAGTAACTTTCTATACATTACTAATAATGCTATCTAATAAGATTATTCAAATAATATGAATTATCGATCCGATAATGGAAAAATACTCACAAAGACAATTATCAAACAACAATAATATAAAATATCAACGTTAACAAATTATCAATCAATAAAATACAAAATATTGAACAAGAATTATTATAACAATTATCGAAAGTAGGCCTTCACGTAAGAATCACAATAATTCAAAAATACTGCAATACTGCAAAGTGCTATCGCAAAATAACGCCAGACATCAGATTTTAAATCCACCGTGTATTCCAACAAAGGTTAACTCAGAATAACTACGCCAAGTATTTATAAAAAATTCAAATCTTGTCGCTTTCTTCATCCGATAAGTTATTAGCATGAGGTCCACAAATGATCAAGGCTATCAGCATTTTGATATTCCTCTATAAAAAAGAATATTTCTACTAACCAAACTAATATTCCTCTAATAACAATAAGTATTTTATACCACTGCTTATTTTGAAAATTTCATATGTCACCCTTTAACTTTTAAACTTTTATAAATTTAACTATTTACTAAATAAAAAATTGAATACTTTTATTTCATAAAATTCGAGGTCATACAATCTCCCATTCTTAAGGGAAATTTGGTCCCCAAAATTTACGTACTGCATTTCAAATGAGTCGAGAATACCTTGCTTTCTTTCGCATTCCATCTTCCTATCCTCACGATTTTCCATTGCTTCATCTCCCATTTCGGGAGTATCATTCTAGAATACAAATTCTAAAACAAAGGTTAATCGACATATCACAATTTGTCAACTAAGCAAGAAAATTCATCTTAGGTAGACACATACTAGCAAGGATATTACCTGGCCTCGCTTTCTAGTTCTAATCCTTGATTCCGCTAGATATCATATCCCTAAGCTTTCGATACCAATGTGACGCCCCCAAAATAGGTTCAATCCATCCAACCTATTTCTGAAAGTTGCCAAATACATGGTACGTAAAATAACTACAACTTTATTACTACAATTGTCGTGGCAAAATACAACACATATGTCATGAGTTTTGATACAAATATATACCAACCGTAATTCCTATCTCAACCTCGATAAGACGCGCTCAATGGCACCTTACATAAAGGTACAATCAATAACTATTTTAGAAATTAAAATATTCGAGAAGTCAAGCTCAAGGAAACCTTCGTGACATGGAGTATGTTCGACGCCTCTAAAATAGGTATACATCACCCATCTCGGGTCGCTAGATACATGGTATGTAATACAAATACAAACTAATTATACAATAGTCGTAAAATAATGCATAAAAACATAGCCTGTGAGTTTTAATACAAATATTGTCATATAGACTAAGATAATGCGTATAGTTATCAATAGCCTTCAACAAAGATAACAACCGATAGAATATAATAAACAACAAGTTTTAGATCAAAACTGCAATGTAATAAGCAATCCATTAAAGAGCCAAGTAAAGTATAAAATCTACTATATATCTTCTATGATTTAAAAAGTTTTTCATCAACTTTATTGTCGAGATCACTTTTATGTGACGCCCCCCAAAATAGGTATACATCACCCATCTTGAGTCGCCAAATACATGGTACAAAATTCAAATACAACTTAATTATACAAAATACTATGTAAAATAATACCAAACATATGCTATTAGTTTTAATACAAATATTGTCATCTTAGACAATATACAAACTCAATGGGGTCCTCATTACATTTATTATCACACTATTTAATGCACTGTACAGGACTACTAATACTATCATCCGTCCATCACCCGCTCTCCGACTTGTCCCAAATTTATATTCTCATTTCCCTCAAGAGAACAAAGGAAAGAAAGGGGTGAGTCTAACTAGCTCAAAGAGGGAATTATTATGACTAAGATAATACATAATAAATTATCATTAGCCTTAAAATGAGATAAACCGATACAATATAACAAACATCAAGTTTAATCATCAATTAACAAGCAATCCATTAAAAGAGCCAAAGAGAGAATAAATCTACTATCTTTAGATTTAAAAGGTTTTTCATCACTTTATCATTGACCACAATTATCCACATCATCGAATCACCCTCGCACTACCAAGCCCAAGAATATTTCAGGTATTCATTAATGGTCATGATCATGCCAACAACCGGCCCATCAATGCACTACAAAAGCCAATGAGAACTTTTACCACATCAATTGTAACATTACTGGGCCATGATTACACCGAATAATCCTTGGTCATAATCATACCAAGTCCATCTACGCACTATGCACTCACGTATGACTTTCAAAAAATATAAATGATGATGATGATGACAATGATATAAGAATTCAATAAAACAAGTTCAAGTGTACATAAGTTCAAGTGAGGACTACTAATGCACCATCTAGACCATCACTGCTCTCGACTAGTCCCAAATTTCACGCTCTAATTTCCTCAAGAGAACAAAGGAAAGCAAAAAGGGTGAGCTCAACTAGCCTAGTAAGAAATATTATGACTAAGATAATGCGTATTAAGTTATCAATAGCCTTCAACAAAGATAACAACCGATAGAATATAATAAACAACAAGTTTTAGATCAAAAATCGCAATGAATAAGCAATCCATTAAAGAGTCAAGTAAAGTATAAAATCTACTATATATCTTCTATGATTTAAAAAGTTTTTCATCAACTTTATTGTCGAGACTCTTTTATGTGACGCCCCCAAAATAGGTATACATCACCCATCTCGAGTCGCCAAATACATGGTACAAAAATTCAAATACAACTTAATTATACAACAACATGTAAAATACTACTAAACATATGCTATTAGTTTTAATACAAATATTGTCATCTAGACAATATACAAACTCAATGGGGTCCTCATTACATTTATTATCACACTATTTAATGTATTAGTGAGGACTACTAATACTATCATCTCGTCCATCACTCCGCTTCTCCGACTTGTCCCAAATATATTCTCATTTCCTCAAGAGAACAAAGAAAGAAAGGGTGAGTCTAACTAGCCCAAGAGGGAATTATTATGACTAAGATAATACATAATAAATTATCATTAGCCTTAAAACAAAGGTTAAACCGATACAATATAACAAACATCAAGTTTAAATGCAAATGAACAAGCAATTCATTAAAAGAGCCAAGAGAGAATAAAATCTACTATCTTTTATGATTTAAAAGGTTTTTCATCACTTTTATCACCGGGACTCAAATTTTAATAAATAATCCACATCATCGAATCACCCCGCACTACTACCCAAGGATTTTCTTTTAGTATCACGACCACAATTATCCATGCACTACGGCCAAGAATATTTGTGGTATTCATTAATGGTCATGATCATGCCAACAATCGGCCCATCAATGCATTACGCGCCAACGAGGACTTTTACCACATCAATTGTAACATTACTACCATGATTACAATCAATAATCCTTGGTCATAATCATACCAAGTCCATCTATGCAATATGTACTACGATGACTTTCAAAAATATAAAACACGAGGATGATGACAATGATATAAGAATTCAATAAAACAAGTTCAAGTGTACATAAGTTTCTTACAATCTCGCTTATGTACATACGAGCAAGACGCTCAAGTGTATAAGTTTCTCAGATTGGTAAGAAATGAGCGACTCTGGTCAAACTATCAACAACGACCCAAATCACATCTATACTTTCCGAATGTGCTCCGTAAATGAAATCAAACCTTAGGAAGACCGCAGAACGAAATCCATGGTAATGTGCTCCCACTTCCATTCCGGAATTTCAAGTGGTTGTAATGGACCTTTTGGTCCTCGATGTCCGCTTTTAACTCGCTGACAAGTTAGACACCTTGAGATAAACAATGCTATCTCTCTTTTCATATCGCTCCACCAAAATGTATGACGTAAGATCATGATACATTTTGGTACTCCCAGATGGATTGCAAATCGGTGTGTCAGTGCGCCCATCATGATTTTATACTTTAAATCGTGGTCGTTAGAACACAAAGTCCGGAGTCGACTCAAGTATTCCTTCTTCTTCGATTCTTGCTTCCTAAGATAAGCACCTTCTCGCACTTTCTTCCTCATACGATCACCTGTGTCCTCAGAGCTTGAGCAAAATTTTAATCAGATCAATTAAAGCTCGGTTCTACTCAGATATTATCCATCATCCCATGGTTCCCCTCGAGTCTTTAAATCTATCTCCATCCTTTTAAGTCACACAAAATGTGCCTTTTCGCTGACAATATCGCACTCAGATTTGATACGATCGCTTACTCAATGCGCCGCCTACCACGCTCGCTTCCAGATGGTATCGATGGTATGATCATAATCTTTCAACAGCTTCAAGCCAACGCCGTTGTCGCATGTCGAGTTCCTTTTGAGTGAAGAAATATTTGAGGCTTTTTATGATCCGTGAAGATCTCCACTTTCTCCCCATACAAGTAATGCCTCCAAATTTTAAGTGCGAAGACAATAATCGCTAACTCTAGATCATGAGTAGGATAACCTCCTCATATTCTTTGAGTTTTCGAGGCATATGCTATGAATTTCCCATGTCGCATGAGAACACATCCCAACCCTTTTGCCAAGTATCACTATAGATGACAAATCCTCCGAGCCGATGGTATTGTCGTAATAAAATAAATGAGTCTCCTCTCGAAGTTCTTGAAAACTCTTTTCACATTCTTCGCCTTCCAACCAAACTTTGTATCTTTCCGAGTCACCGAAAGTTAATGGAGTAGCGATTTGAGAAAATCCTTCCACGAATCTCCGATAATAACCAAATAAACCGAGAAAGCTACGACTTTCTATTATCGATTTAGGTTGCTCCCACTTTCAATAGCTTCAATCTTTGCTCGTCAACAGATATTCCATGACTTGATACTACGTGCCCAAGGAATGCTACTTCCTCAAGCCGTAACTCGATTTCTTCAACTTGAATAAAGCTTGTATTCACGGCTTTTGGAGTGTCACCTCAAGTGTCGCTTTCATGATCTTCACTTGATTTTGAATAAATAAGGATGTTATCAATAAAGACGACCACAAAGTGATCCAAATATTCCTCAATACTTGGTTCATCATATCCATGAAGGCAAAGAGGAGCATTAGTCAATCCAAAGAACATGACTAGAATTCATCTGCTTTGAATCTTCAATCGGGTGATATCCTAACGAAGATCAATCTTTGAAAAGAATTTGGCTCTTGAATCGGGTCAAACATGTCATCAATACGCGGCAATGGGTACCTATTTCGATGGTGACATGATTTAACTCCCGATAATCCATACAAAGTCAAGATACTCCCATCTTTCTTCTTCACTTAATAGTAACAGAGCACCAAGAAGAAGTACTAGACGAATAAAGATAATGTCTAAAAATTCCCGCAGCTTGGGTCTTTAACTCCTCAAGTTCAATAGAGCTATTCGACATGGGGCTTTGAAATGGGTTTTGTACCGTTCAAGGTCGATACAAAATTCAATTTCACGCCTGGGGTAGGCCAGAAGTTCTTCGTGGAAGACGCCAGTGAATTTATTAACAATAGAAATATCATTCAAAATCGACGATTTTTGTTTAGATCCGCGATATGAGCTAAGAAAGCTTGACATCCGCTTTTCAATAAACTAATAGTTTTATGGCTTGAAATGACCGTGATTGATTTTAATGGTTTTGTCGCTTGAATTCGCATAATAGGTTGATTAGGAATATGAAAGCTAACAACCTTACGAAAACAATTAATTTTAATGA
Source organism: Panax ginseng (assembly GCA_020205605.1). Lineage (NCBI taxonomy): Eukaryota > Viridiplantae > Streptophyta > Magnoliopsida > Apiales > Araliaceae > Panax > Panax ginseng. The sequence continues at coordinate 123,477,597 of CM035136.1, forward strand.
TGAGTAGTTAACCAATCAATCCCTTTAATCACGCCAAATGCAAGTATTTTCAATGAAATAAGATCGACAGTAATGTGAGGGTACCGATTTGAACCAAACAAGACTTATAAACAAAGGATGTAATGAAGATTTCTCCCAATGGAGTTTCCACAGATAAGTCAACGCCTAATTTCTCCTGAGCTAAATTTAATCGCTGAGCGCAAGTAGGAGAAATAAAAGAATGGGTAGAACCCAGATCAAATAAAGTATGACTTCGCCAGAGTTTATGATAAGTTTACCCGATGACATCATTCAGTTCCTTGCTTTCGAGGTCACAACAAACGCCTCCTCAGACTACCGACTTTTGACTTTTCTCGACTACTTTTGGTGCCTCCATCCTAGCTTTAACTTGTTTTCTGGTGAATGACAAAATCGGTTAAGGACCTTCTTTCCACAATTATAACATGCTTTGACTAAGAAAGTGTAGTTTGATCGATGTGTCCTTCCTTCCGCATTTGAAGCATATGATAGGTGGTCTTTCTCCTTCCTTAACAACGGTGCCGGTGATGACGCTCTTCCATTATTGTTGAATCTCCTCTTCTTGAAATGTCCATTCTTATTATTTTGGCCCTCACACCACCGGCGGTTACCACTTCATGTTGATTCCTCCACGCTTGTTGTCACCGCTCGATGAATGCTCTCATTGGTATTATCATTTTGCTCTACCGCTTCTTTTTGGTCAGGTTGACTCATTATCGCTTCCACTTAACCGAGCCCCTATTTACAACATCCAATACAAACATAGTTTATGAGAAATAAGATGTCGACGATTCCCGCTTTTAAACCTCTTAAAAACATTCACGCTATTTTCTTCATTATCCACCAAGTGGGACGCAAAACCAGACAACTTGGCAAACTTTGATTCGCATCATGACACTACCATATTATTCTCGCTCCAACTTGATGAACTCCACCTCCTTCATGTGACGTAATACTTTCGAAAGTACTTGTCGCTGAATAGTTCTCGAACTTCTCCAAGACATTTTCAAGCAAGGCAGTTTGAGTACACTTTTACCGATTCCCACCAAGAATCGCCTCCTCCTCAACATAAAGGCGCAAGGGGAACCTTTTGCCCTCAAGCATCCCAAGGCATCAAATATCTTGATGATCTGCTTTATCCATGCTTCCGCTTTTAAATGGTTTTGCTTCCAATAAACTCCTGTGGGTCCCAGCCTTGAACTGCTTAGCTGCAGGACCATCCGAGAGTTTCCAAAGAGTTTCCACCTACATTTTGGACAGAGCCGCCTCATCATTGCAGATGAATTGCATAAAGCCTCCTCGAACATTCCATCATTCATCATTTGTCAAGGTTGTTGTTTTCCCGAGGATTGTCGCCTTCCGATGCACATTATCCTCGATTATCGATATGTGTGAATCAACTCGTCACTGCAGGCTCCATTGCTATTCTCAACATTCTCTGATGTCATTTTCAGATACTACCACAAAACAAAAGTTAATCGACATGTAACATATTATCCCTATATTCTCAATTCGACCAATTAAATACAAAAAACTTAGTAGGTCATACTAGCTAAGGAATTCCCTGCCTCCCCCTCCTAGTTCTATTCTCACATCTTAGCCAGTGGATCATATCCCTAAGCTTTGATATTAACCGTGACGCCCCAAAATATAGGTATACATCACCCATCTCGAGTCGCCAAATACATGGTACAAAAAATTCAAATACAACTTAATTATATAACAAATGTAAAATACGACTCAAACATATGTCGTGAGTTTTAATACAAATATTGTCATCTAGACAATATACAAACTCAATGGGGTCCTCATTACATTTATTATCACACTATTTAATGTAATAATGAGGACTACTAATACTATCATCCGTCCATCACCCGCTTCCGACTTGTCCTAGCTATATTCTCATTTCCTCAAGAGAACATCGAAAGAAAGGGTGAGCTCAACTAGCCCAAGAGGAAATATTATGACTAAGATAATGCGTAATAAATTATCATTAGCCTTAAATAAAGTTAAACCGATACAATATAACAAACATCAAGTTTAATCATAAATTTAACAAGCAATCCATTAAAAGAGTCAAGAGAGAATAAAATCTACTATCTTTATGATTTAAAAGGTTTTTCATCACTTTTATCGCTTGGGACTCAAATTTTAATAAATAATCCACATCATCGAATCACCCCGCACTACTACTACCAAGGATATTCTTTAGTATCACGACCACAATTATCCATGCACTACGCGCCAAGAATATTTGTGTATTCATTAATGGTCATGATCATGCCAACAACCGGCCATCAATGCACTACGGACCAATGAGGACTTTTTACCACATCAATTGTAATATTATGGTCATGATTACACCAATAATCCTCGGTATAATCATACCAAGTCCATCTATGCACTAAAGGCCACATATGACTTTCAAAAAATATAAACATGAGGATGATGACAATGACATAAGAATTCAATAAAACAAGTTTAAGAATTAATTTATCAGAACTAATAACGCCCAAATTGTCAACATGATATCGCTTTCAGTAGAGTAAAATTCAAGAATGCTCGTAAGAATATTTCCATGAAAAGATATCGATGAAGCGCAAATATCAAGGATATTCCACTAATTTCATGGAGTATAAGTCAAAACTTTAACTAACCGAGTATAATAACGAATTGAATAACAAAAGAAATCACCATGCATGCGGATTGTGATAGACAAAAGTTATTCCAATGTAATAATAAGTAATCTAACCAGTCAAAGTAAATTCACAATCGACAGTGATGTTCCAAATGTATTAATACAGTATGAACTGTGTCCCATGCAGAAACGCATGTATATGATATTCAAATGTAATAATAATAAAATAATCCAGTCCCACCAGAAAACGCATGCATACGATATTCCAAATGTAATAATAATAAAGATTTTAACTGTGTCCCACAGAAACGCATGTATATGATATTCCAATGTAATAATAATAAAGACTAATAATAGAAGAATGTCACCAAGTATAGGTAGTCCACAGGTGACACCCCCAAATCCAGTACTTCATTTCTCAAGATTTGGTGTTCACTTAATCAAAACATTCATTTCTAACTACCCAATTATAATAAAATTGAATAATAAAACCCGCCCATACAGATAAAACTTAAATAAAAATCTCCTAGGTTATCTAACCTTTAACAACAATCATTCAAAAGCGTAAATTTAAATAAACTTCATTACAATCTTTAAACCAAAGTCCTAAAGTAAACTATCAAAACTATTACAAGTCTTCAAGATTTATTCATCTTTCCTTTTTCCTCATCCGGTGCTAGTACATCACCCATTTCAACTTTAGTCAGTAAGAAATTTTACAGCAAGAGTGAGCAAACAAGGCCCACTTGAAATAATAATAAGTAAATCTTTAAACTTTTACATCAATTGCCAATATTAGGCTCAATAGAAACCAACAATATATTCTATTAACTTTCCTCAAAATTATAACATTCACCGAGGGTCTAATGACCACGTAATCATGTCCACAGCTATAAGTAATCTTTCAACTTTAACTTTAACAAATATAAGACTATATGACTCCACGCATTTAGGGGGATCAACCCTCAGTACAATGTATTGTGCATAACCATTTCAACGCTAAGCGAAAACCTCTATTAAAAGAGTTGTTCATCTCAAAGATTTAGAATACAAGTCCGCACTAAAGTAAGTTTGGTTTGATAAGCTTTCAAGAAAATTTGAATTCAAATCTAACATCAACTAAGGAGTAGTTGAATAAAACCAATAACACTATACTATAGAATAATCGTGATCAAATCAATCATAGTAAACTAAAGTCATGCTTTAGGAATAATCTAATAAAGCAAACATTGAATAATCATATCATAATTTGCTTTGAATAATATTAGGTCAAAGTTATTGAGAATTGAATACTAATCAGCATAAAGTGAATAGTAATTTGAACGATAAGTTGTTCAATCACTAGAATAACAACCAAGCCACTTTGCATGCTAAATAATAAGTCGCATATTAGAGAAACTTGTTCAATATTAAACTATAAGATTTGGGATATTTGTATCAAAGCTATGAGAAACTAGATACAATATTTTATTCATTAATAGCAATCTAGCTTCACGATAAAGTGTAGAGGTAAAGAACTTACAACAATTGAAATTTAATTTGAAAACAATAACGCATTAATCAAATTAAACTCGCATAATGAAGTTTTGAAAGTTAGAGAACTTGCCTTTAGCACAAGCTAAACCTTACAACTTGAATCAATACCCTATACATATGTCATCATGACATAATTAGTCATTACCAACATTTTATATCTATATAAACAAATATATACATCATGTAAGTTAAATTATCCATTCACATAATCAAACTATGTTACTACTAGGTAACACTTGATAACATGTTCGTTCATAGCTTAATACTACCGAAATCATCATTTAACATTCCTATTATTAACACATAACATTTATTTTCAAGCTTTGCACACTTAAACAAAACTCGTCGTAATATTCTCTTAAACTCACGCCATGGCACTACGCTTACATCAGTGGTTCGCACATGACGCTAAGTCAAGGCCATGCACAAGTGAGTTACAGATATTGATCACGCCGCAGAGTGGCGCTTTGTCATGGCAGGCAAGATTTATATCATTGGTCAGCACAAGCAAGGCATCCTAATCAAGCACCAAGCTCTAAGAATAAAGATGAACAAAAGCCAAATCGCCTAAAAGCTCCAATCTAATAGACTCGATTAATATGTAATTTACACATAGACTTCATGTAAACATATTGTGAAGACTTCTAACATGTTTCTACCCATAAATAACATAAACATCAAATATACAACACCCAATTCCAATGTTTTTGGCAAAACTCCATTTTTGATGTTTTCAATGGAAATCAACACCGTGATTTTATTTTTCAATCAAAACAGGAAATTTTAAAATACCATAGTTATGATTATACACACTCTATCAAATTCAATAATCAATTTATCACTTTAACAACTAATTAAACCTTAATTTCTACTTCAAACTAAGCCGTATTCATATATATTTTCATACGTAACACTCAGTAATATATTTTCTTCCACAAAACACATACATACATGAATTCATTTATCTATAATCATATATAAACTCATGGAATCATCTTATAATCAATAATTAATCATATAACTATAAACACCATCAATTTATCTTTTATAAAATGTCACAGAGAACTTTTTGGAAGAAGAAGAAAACTAAACTTTTAAACAAAAAATTAAGCTCCTACCTTTGATTAGGAAGATGATGACTATTCTTTTCCCCAATTCTTTTCTCAAAAACCTGTTAGAAAACACTCACCTTCTCTCTAGAGTTTTCTAATTTTTTCTTTGTGTTCTTCTTCTTCTTCTCTTCTCCCCAACTCTAGTTTACGACATCATATAACGATAATAATAATAATATAGATATTAAGTATATGATTTTAACTAACATCGCTTTTAAATTTTGAAAATCAAAAGCCATAAGGCTTGTTTGGTTAACTAACTAAAAATAACTCATTAATTCTTATGCCTTGTTTGGTAAAAACATAATTAGATAAAAGACTTAATAGCATTAGGCCTTGTTTGGCAAACTCCAATTAAACTCCTTTAATTTATTTTAGTAACTCCTTTATAAAGCAAGGTTATTTGTCACATTTCTATTTAATTAAATAATCAATTTAATCAATTCAAATACTAATCTATTAAATTACTTTAATACATAAATCATTATCAAAAACAATAATTTCTTTATAATTATAATTTTATTTAATCAACTAACACTTTATTTTAATCACAAATTTCAATTAAAATACTATAATTCATTTAATCATTATTAGCTTTCTAACTTAATTATTAAATTAAATTAGTATATAACCTCATAACAATTAATTTTCTTAGCTCCTTAATTATTTATTCAACAAATAATCGACTAAATCACATCAACTCAAATTGCCATTAAATACTTATATAATTCAATAAATATTTAATATTATAAATAAATATTTAATATTTAATATTTAATTATTTATTCAACAAATAATTAACTAAACCACATCAACTCAAATTGAATAATTATTTATTCAACAATAAACATATCCATTAAATACTTATATTAATTAATAAATATTTAATATTACACTTTAAAATTCTAGAATGTTACACCACGTATACTGGTTATTCCAGCAGAATAATAAAGAATGGAATAACAAAAGTTCTCTTCATGAATATAAAAGAAATAATATCCCTTACCGTAAAAGAAACTGAATATAAGAGTAGGGAAGTAGCAGAATACTTTTTTATATTTTCTTTATAATTTCTCTCTCTAGAGTTTCAGTGAATTCGTAAGAAATAATGAAGGAATGAGCTTCTATTTATAGAAGAATGGACCGTGATAAGAATTAAACTAATGAATCTATCCCGCATCGATTTACTTTTAATTTGACTATCCATATTTAAAGTAAAATCTTTTAAATAAAATATAATATATTCTATTTATAATCTAATAAAACTAATAACTTTATAAAAGATTTTACTATGCAAACACTATGCATAATAAAATATAATATATTCTAATTATTCTCTAATAAAATGTATAACTTTATAAAAGTATTCTATTTTATATAATTTTTTTACTATTAGCCTAATAAAACGTAATAACTTTATAAAAGTATTCTGCTTTATATAAAAGTTTTTCCGCTTTATTACATTAATAATACCAATAAAACAAAACCGAGTGACTTATCATATAAGCATCAATAATCAATACCGCAGTGCTACTACGCAACCATGCCAGACATCGCATTTTTTACTACCGAGTAGTTCAACAAGAATAATGGTAAAACTACCAAGTATTTTTAATAAAATATTTTTCTCATTTTCTCAATTCGACAATAATTTCGCTAGGGGTCCACCAATGATCAGGTCATTGCATTTAATATTCCCCGTTAAAAAAATATTCCCCACCAATCTAATATTATATAACAACTCATGATTTTGCAAAATTTATAAATATTACCTACAACTATAATATTATATCAAATTTACTCCATAATATTCAAAATGATATTTATAGAAAATTCATCTTTATTTATAAAAGTTGGGGTCTTACAATTTAATAAATAAAATCGAATCATCCTCGCACTACTGCACTGTGATATTCATGTAATCATCAATGGTCATGACTATACCGAATAATCCCTCGCTCATAATCATATCAACAATCGCCCACCAATGAATTACAGCCAATGAGGACTTTTACCACATCATTCGTCATATTACTAGAGTGATTATAATCAATAATCACCGTCATAATCATACCAAGTCCATCTATGTACGTAAGCTAAAGATAACTTTCAACATAATATAAGCATGAGGATGATGACAATTCAATAAAACAAGTTCAAGAATAAATTTTAAAGATTTATAAGTTAATTTATCCTGAACTCAATAACGTCCAAATTGTCAACATGATACTGCTTTGTGAAGTAAAATTCAAGAATGGACAGAAAAATATTTCCATGAAAAGATACTGGATGAAGCGCAAATATCAAGGATATTCCACTAATTTCATGGAGTATAGAAGCCAAAACTTTAATCAACTGAGTATAATAGAACATATGAAACCGTAAATGGATTTTTGCCGCCATGCTAGAATCAACGAGATGCATTATTCCAAATGTAATAATAAAGAATGGAATAATAGAAGAATTCACCAGCGCAAGGTAATCCGCATGCATGCAAGTGTTATTTCAATGTAATAATAAAGAATAGAATAACAACAGACCACTGTGCATGCGATAGATCGCATGCATGTGCTTATTCTAATGTAATAATAAAGAATGGAACCATGTCACGCGAATCCGCATGCATGTGATATTCCAAATGTAATAATAAAGAATGGAATACCAACAGATTCACTGTGCATGCGATAGACCGCATATAAAGGTTATTCCAATGTAATAATAAAGAAAGGAATAACAACCTCTTACGAGTATTGAAAGAAAATAACTCTTCATGAATACGAAAAGAATAATACCCTTTACGAATACAACAAATAATATCCCTTACCTTAGAAAAATCAATAATCGAGTAAAGAAGTAGCGTATACTTTTTTCTTCTTTTTCTATAGTTTCTCTCTCTCTCTAGAGTTTCAAAGAATTCGTAAGAAATAATGAAGGAATGAGCTTCTATTTAGAGGAGAATGGACCTAATAAGAATTAATTCATGAACTATCCAGTATTGATTTATTTTTAAACTGACTCATCCATATTGATTTACTATTAAAACTTAAAGCAACTATTCATACCGATTTACTATTAAAACTTTAAACCAACGATCCATATTGATTTACTATTATATCTTCAACCAACGATCCATATTGATTTACTATTATAACTTCAACCAACGATCCATATCGATTTACTATTATAACTTCAACCAACTATTCAAAAATGATCACATCTCCTCATGGAATAATATTGTACCCAAAAAATGATTTGACCGAAAAGAAATATATTTTTTGGGTGAATAGTACCTTCGTGAATCGCTCTTCTGAAATAGTACCCGTGAATAGTAATCCAACACGGTAAAGTGTCCCAAATACCCGAAAGTGAACAATACTAGAGTGCATAGTAATCGGGTAAATAGTAACCCGTGAATAGTAACTCATGGATAGTAATTCGACAAGAAAAGTGCCCCAATACCGATCAATCAATATAACCTCCATACATCAATTATTATCGAAATAAATGTCGATTTCCACTAACACTAATAATCCCAACACAATGGAACAATCAATTTCATCTTTAATCAACACGAACTTCTTTATCATTAATATTATAATTCACAATATTTAATAACCAAAATGCTCCTGTGAAAGAGGGCTTTCCGATAAGGATTTCTCTTTATCATGCCGCAATTAGTGTGACCAAACCTCTCTCGATGTAATTTCTAGATATCACAATATTGCAAATAATAATATGAATAACTTTGTCGCCTCAATTATCGATTTAATAATATTACATATTATGCAGATGATACTGTGACAATAATTGAATCAATAATATGAGAGATATGATGTATAAATTACTATAGCAATAATTGAGTATAACATAGTGACTTCTTACGTAAGCATCAATAATCAATACCACGTGCTACTACGCAACCACGCCAGACATCGCATTTTTACTACCGGTAGTTCAATAGTTTTAAAGGTAAAACTTCCGCCGTTGTTTTCATAAAATATTTTTATCGCTTTCAATCCGAAAATAATTCCGCTAGGGGTCCACCAATGATTGTACCATCGCATTTAATATTCCCCAATAAAATGAATATTTTATAACAAATATTATACTTTGCAAAATTTATAAATATTACCCACAACTATAACATTATATCAAATCCACACCATAATATTTAAAAATATTTTGAGAAATTTAAATCTTTATTCATAAAATTTGGAGTATCACAATCTCCTCTCCTTATGAAATTTCATCTCAAATTTATGTAACGATTCCGGTATGTCAAGAGATGAGGATACCTCGACTTCATTTCAGATTCTAACTCTTGAGGTATAACCTTTGAGTGTTGAATACGATCCTTCTTATCCAAGATTTTAACACGAGCTCCTCATACGCTAAATCTTCTCGCTATCTCGCCTAGTTCTAATTTAATAACGTGGTTCGGGTCATCCACATATTTACGTAACATCGATACATGAAAAACGCTATGAACACGCCGATATACTTGGCGCAGAAACGAGTCTATAGGTCACAGCTCCTACCGATCAAGGATTTCAAATGGGCCAATAAAATCGAGGGTCGAGATTTCTCTCTTCATCGATTCTTGCTTCTAGAATAACGCCTCTTAAACCTTCTTCTTCACATTCATCACCTTTTGAGTATGTAGCTTGAGCATATTTAACTTTATCGATTAAAGTCGATTCCAATCGATATATTCGTTATCTTCACGTGGGTCCCTGTAGTCTTTTTAACTCATCTCCATCATTTGTAAGTTATACTAAATGGGTCTTTGTGTTAACAACATCGCACTCATAAACGATACGATCTTCTACTCAACGTGTCAGCTACCACGTTCGCTCTTCCACGATGATATTGAATGGTACGATCGTAATCTTCAATAGCTCAAGCCAACGTCTTTGGCACATGTTACTTTCATTTTAGGTGAAGAAAATATTTGAGGGTTTAAGAAATGGGTTTTGTACTGGGGTCAATACAAAATTCGATTTCACGCCTAGGGTAGGCTAAGAAGTCTTCAAGAATACGCCGTAAAATTTATTAACAATAAAAATATCATTCAAAATCGCGGACCTCATATAAGACTTGGATAAGACGTCACATCGATACCTATCAACTTGTCATCGCTATTCACTACGCCGCCACGTAAAGTCCGCTTCAAAGCAGATTCCACATAAGGAAGTCACCAAATAAAGGCTTGAGGCTCTTTTACTTATGGCTTAATATAACATCGATCGACTTTTAGTGGTTTGGTTGTTGAATTCGCATAACAAAGTTGGTTAGAATATGAAAGCTAACAACCTTACAAAAAGCTTGATGAGTAGTTAACCAATCAATTCCTAAAATCACATCAAAGGCAAATATTTTCAAAGAGATAAGATTGACAGGTAACGTGAAAGTGTCAATTTGAATCAACAAGATTTATAAACAAAGGAGGTAACGAAGGTTTCTAATATCAAGTTTTAACCAATAAGTCAAAGTCTAATTTTTTCAAGTCAAATTTAAACGCTGAGCGCAAAGAAGAGAGATAAAAGAATCTATTTAAACCCAGATTCAATAAGGTATAGACTTCGCAAGAATTTATAATTAACTAACCTGCTAACTTCGCTCAGTCACTCGCATTTTGAGAAGTCACGAAAAACGCTATTCCTTAAAACCACCGACTTTTTTGTTTTGTCCAGATCCGCCTTTTGGTGCCACCGTCCCAGCTTGGATTTGACTTTGGTGCACGACAAAATCAAAGCTAAGGACCTTCTTTCCATAATTATAACATGCTTTGACCGCATCGCACGCTTTGACCGATGTGTCCCACCCTCCGCATTTGTAATATACGCACCGCTTATCCGTTTCTCCTTCCTTAACAACAAAAAGTCAGGTGTCGACGCCTTCCATTATTATTGAATCTCCTCTTCTTGAAACTTTCACTTCTATTATCTTGGCCATAATTACCACCAAGTGGTTACCATTTCGCATGATAATTTCCTCCACGATGGTTATTATTGTTCACGGTGGCCGCTACACCGCAAGATGATTATTATCGTGTTGTTGGTCGTTACCTTTTAGTCGAACTAACTTAACTGGCCTCATCTCGCTTCCATTGCTATTCTCAACATTCCTGATGTCATTTTTAAACACCGCCACAAGACAAGGGTTAATTAACATATCACATATTATCCCTATACTCCTCGACCGACCAATTAAATACCAAATAAACTTAGTAGGTCATACTAGCGGCGGAATTCCCCGCCTCTCCCTCCTAGTTCTTGTCTCACATCTCACCAGGATCATATCCCTAAGCTTTGATACCAACCGTGACGCCCCCAAAATAGGTATACATCACCATCTTAGGTCGCTAGATACATGGTACGTAATACAAATATAAACTAATTATACAACAAATGTAAAAATACTTATAAAACATAAAGGCTATGAGTTTTAATACAAATATTGTCATCTGACAATATCCACACTCAATGGAGTCCTCATTACATTTATTATCTCACTATTTCATAGAATAATGAGGACTACTAATGCACCATCTAGACCATCACCGCTCCCCGACTAGTCCCAAATTTATGTTCTCATTTCTCAAGAGAACAATGAAAGCAAAAGGTGAGCTCAACTAGCCCAAAGAAGAAATATTATGACTAAGATAATGCGTAATAAGTTATCAATAGCTTTCAACAAAGATAACAACTAATAGAATATAATAAACAACAAGTTTTAGATCAAAACCGCAAATAAATAAGCAATCCATTAAAGAGTCAAGTAAAGTATAAAATCTACTATCTTCTATGATTTAAAAAGTTTTTAATCAATTTTATCGCTGAGACTCAGCTTAATAAATAAAATCGAATCATCCCTGCACCACGACCATGATATTCATGTAATTATCAATGGTCATGACTATACCGAATAATCATTGGTCATAATCATACAAACAACTGTCCACCAATGAATTACAGGTCAATGAGGACTTTTACCACATCATTCGTCACATTACGGTCATGATTATACCGAATAATCACTGGTCATAATCATACCAAGTCCATCTATGCACGTAAGCCAAAGATGACTTTCAACATAATATAAGCATGAGGATGATGACAATTCAATAAAACAAGTTCAAGAATAAATTTTAAAGATTTATAAGTTAATTTATCCCGAACTCAATAACGCCCAAATTGTCAACACGATATCGCTTTGTGGAGTAAAATTCAAGAATGGTCAGAAGAATATTTCCATGAAAAGATACTGGATGAAGCGCAAATATCAAGGATATTCCACTAATTTCATGGAGTATAGAAGCCAAAACTTTAATCAACTGAGTATAATAAAACATATGAAACCGTAAATGGATTTTTGTCGCCATGCGATAATCAACGAGATGCATTATTCCAAATGTAATAATAAAGAATGGAATAATGTATATTCACTCAAAGCGCAAGCGTAATCCGCATGCATGTGTTATTTCAATGTAATAATAAAGAATAGAATAACAACAGTATTCACTGTGCATGCGATAGATCAAGATGCATGTGTTATTCTAATGTAATAATAAAGAATGGAACCATGTCATGCCAGAATTCGCATGCATGTGATATTCCAAATGTAATAATAAAGAATGGAATAACAATGTATTCACTGTGCATGCGATAGATCGCATGTAAAGGTTATTCCAATGTAATAATAAAGAAAGGAATAACAACCCTTACGTAATATTGAAAGAAAATAACTCTCTTCATGAATACGAAAAGAATAATACCCTTACGAATACAAACAAATAATATCCTTTACCTTAGAAAACTCAATAATCGGAGTAGTGAAGTAGTGTATCACTTTTCTTCTTTCTCTATAGTTTCTCTCTAGAGTTTCAAAGAATTCGTAAGAAATAATGAAGGAATGAGCTTCTATTTATAGAGAATGGACCTAATAGAATTAATTCATGAACTATCCAGCATTGATTTATTTTTAAACTGACGGTCCATATTGATTTACTATTAAAACTTAAAGCAACAAATTCATACCGATTTACTATTAAACTTTAAACCATCGATCCATATTGATTTACTATTATATCTTCAACCAACGATCGATATTGATTTACTATTATAACTTCAACCAACGGGCCTAAAAATTATCACATCTCCTCATGGAATAATATTGTACCCAAAAAATGATTTGGACCAAAAAGAAATATATTTTTTTGGTGAATAAGACTTCGTGAATAGTTCTTCCGAATAAGACTTCGTGAATAGTAATCACACGTGAACAATACTAGAGTGAATAGTAACAGGTGAATAGTTACCCGTGAGTAGTAACTCGTGAATAGTACTCCGGCACCTAAAAGTGCCCCAATAATTCATCGGTCAATATAACCTCCATACATCAATTATTATCAAATAAATGTCGATTTCCACTAACACTAATAATCCCAACACAATGGAACAATCAATTTCATCTTTAATCAACACAAACTTCTTCATCATTAATATTATAATTCACAATATTTAACAACCAGGTCTGTGACTCCCCCAAAATAGGTATACAACACCCATTCTGAGTCGCCAAATACATGGTACAAAAAGCAAACTACAACTTCAATAATACAATTGTCGTACAAAATACGATAACACATACTGTGAGTTTAAATACAAATATTATCTTCTAGATAATATCCACACTCAAATTAGCCCTCATTACAATTATTCATACACAATTTTAAAGAAATAGTGAGGACTGTTAAAACATCTTTCTAGAACCATCACTCTATACCTCGACTAGATCCTGCTATGTTCTCACTTCCTGAGAAGAAAAATGGAACAAAAAGGAAAAGGGTGAGCTCAACTAGCCCAGTAAAGAATATTATGACTAAGATAATATACAACAAATTATTATTAGTCTTCAACAGGAAAAACTGATAGAATATAATAGATAACAAGTTTTAGATCAACAAATACAGTAGAAACACCAATTCATTAGAATAGTTAAGTAGAGAATGAGTTCTACTATCTTCTAAGATTTAAAAGTCCATCATCAATATTTTATCCCTATAACATCAATCAATATACATCTTTAATCAAATATTCATCTTTGCACCACAGCCAAAGATATTCATTTGTATCACCAAATGGCCATGTTCATCTCAACACTGCTCATCTTTGCACTACGGCCAAAGATATTCATCGATAATAATTCATCTTTGACTACAAATTCAAAGATATTCATCCAAAGATCACCTATTACTTGACCGAGGATGATGAAAATATTTTAGAGAACTAATTCAAAGGAGATGTATGGACAAATATTAGGATTCAGATTTCGCTTTTATCCAAATTCAATAATATTCCATAATAACCAATCAGAAGTAGAATTCAAAAATAAAGATCAAAACATGGATACAATCAAAGATAAGAACTATAATAGACATCTTGGACAAAAAAAGGAAAATTTCATTTTTCAAAGGAATAAAGGTCGATTCGTGAATAGTGCCCATATAATGCGAATAAGACCGTGATAATGCGAATAGTAACCCCAACACACAAAGGTAGAAATTCCACAATAAAATCCATACCAATATTTCGGTATAATGATATTGAAAGAATAACATCATTAGGAAGAAAATAACATCCCTTACCTCAAAAAGACAGTACTTCTGACTGGAATACTGAATATAGTGCTGAAGGAACTTGCACTGAATAACAACACTCAAAGTATCAAAATACTCACAAGAATACGCTTGATAATATAGAGAGAGAAAGAGAGAAAACTTGTTTCTGGTGTGATTTTCAATTCTAACTTAGCCCTCTATTTATAGAAAAATGTTAGCACGCCGACGCAGACTTGACCTGCTACCTGATGGCTTTATCTGCTACTATTGCCACCCACCACATTTGAAATTCAATTTGAGCACATTTCTCACCAACTAAAAGTGGGGCCCACCAGTTCTATAATTTTCCACCAAAATGATAAACTTCAACAATTTCTGAACCAGTCACCTCTTAAAATTCATAAAAAACCATACATTCATTTTTAACGGTTCAAAATTTGTGGACATATACTCAACTTATATATGTATAACATATCCAAAAATCACAACTATCCAACGGTCGGATAAAAAATTATAACTCACGTAATATATCTCAAGAACACTGGTTTGATCTTTTAATACATCCAATCCAACAAAATACTGATAAAACATCTCAACATTAATTCCTTTATTAATAACCACATAAAATAAATAAATCCATCATTTATATTGTAACACCCCCTTCCTAGAAAGGAATGGGAGGTCACGTGCAAAGCACAACAAACCTCAAAAATAAATAAACAGAGCACTAACAACCTCAAAATATTAATAGTGGTGATCCATTAATAAAGTACTAAGTACATTTCTCCAAACAGAGTCAAAATAATCAAAACTTAAAATTCGAAAAAACCTAGATGGTGAAAGACAATACTCTCATCACACTAGCCCTAAATCACCACTGCAAACCTACACTAAGAAAAATACAAAGATGAGCCAATTGTCCAAAGACGAATATAGATATACAAAAGATATACAACCGATATAATGAAAACAACTCGAGACAAAATGTCAACAAAGCCTCGAAAGTGCAAATACGAACGAAAATATAATATCCAAAGATCTCGAATGGAATATATCCGAATCAACATAATCGACGTAAACCAATAAAAGAATAAAGAAATAACGAATCAAGTAACTAACTCAATGACTTGAATCAATGTAAACCAAAGAAATCGATCCAATAAAATAATAGGTCAAACAAATGGTCGGAGTTATTTCACACCGAATGAGCTAAAAAATATATCTCGCCACACGCATAAGTCAAACTAATGCCACACAGTAAATCAAATGATGCCACACAGTAACCAAAATAATGCCACACAGCAAATCACACATCGACAAATAATCCAAATGTATGCAAATCTGATAGTGTGTTTGGCACAACATCACCAATCCGCAGTAATGTAAAACTAGGGTTAACCCATACGCCCCACAACAAAACACCAAATGGCCCACTTCCTCCTCGAGCCCAAAACGGAGATGCCGTGGACTAATCACACCGCCATTTTAAAGTGTCATGTCTCTCGTACAAGACGACATGCTCGTGGTACCCCACGTGGTTATAGCTCGTATACCCTACTAGATATTCTAACAAAAATATCATGTCACAACACACGCGATATAATACCAACAAAAGGGTTCTATATGTACATGTTGAACCAAATCAAATTATAGTCACAAGGTTTCAAAAAGAAGGTAGCAACATGTACCGCCTATAATTATCAAAATAAATATTAGACATGATAACCTCATTCAAAGAGTACAAGTACGAGTCCAATGTGTCAACTCCAAAATGAAATAAATATATCAATTTCACAAGAAACAATTATGTGAAATAATAATGTAAAATCAAAACGAAGAACAAAACGAATAAATCAAAATTAACAAAGGTATCACGAAAGAGTACGAAACTGCACTGATCGAGCAAACGTAATACCCAAAGTTATTATCCCAATATATTTCGTTAAATTCCTTCAAATCCGATCTAATAAAATAATAATAATACAATTATAAGTTACCTAATAATTATAATTATACTAATATGAAATTAATTCCTCCAATTACATCAATTTTACAAAACAATCTAAATTAAATTATCATTTATAATCTAATCATTTTTTTATTATTTGTAATATACCAAGAATCCTAATATATTAAATATATATATATATATATATATATATATATATATATATATATATATACACAACATCATTCACAAAAGAAAGTTCAAGAAGAATTTTGCTTTTTCACATGCCACGATTTATCATTATTTAATTTTATTAAGCTAAAGATACTACCAATCATTATATGTATAATCGCCATCTACTTACAATTATAGATCGCAACTAGAAAATTACACTCATCGAAAAGAATTGGCAACCAACAACAATCATTCCCTCCTCGCGCCATTACACCGCTTCGCTTTTTTTTTCTTCTTTTCGTAAGACTTATTATGGGTAAATTTAGGTTTTGCTTATTTATACACTTAAAAACAAATTTTATTAATTAATATATATTTATTAACTCCCCAACTTTTAATAGGATTTTAAAATTACACAATTATAATTTAGACCCATTTAGTTTGAAGCCCAATCTCACCAATATAATTTATCCATCACTTATTAATATGTATTAGCCCATATAAATTAAATGACCACTTTGATCCAAATAAAATACAAAGTCCAATTAATATGTTCTAAAACAAAATAATATTTATTATTTAAAATTTATTTATTTATCATTATTATTATTATTATTTTTTTATCGGGTATTACATCACCTACCGCTTAAAAAGAATTCCGTCCCCGGAATCAAAAGAATGAACGTACCTGATTATCAAAAGATGTGGATACTCCGTTCGAATAGACTCCTCTATCTCCCAAGTAGCTTTTCGCTCCGAATAATTTTACCACAAGACTTTAACAAAAGGAATTATCTTTCTCAATTATAATTTAATCAGTTATTTAATTACCAACTAAAAGAATTTAATTTTCCAAACAAAACAAGGAAGAAAAGAGAGAAACAAAAATCATTTACCTTTTTCTAATTTAAATACAATTGTATACAATAAAATCAATTAATATTTAATCAAAAAAAAATATAGGTTATTACATTTTTCACCCCTTAAAAATAATTCCATCCTCGGAATTCAAATAAGATGCAAATTAAAAATAATTTAGTTACGACGTAGCACCGCCATTTGTAACGATCAAGTCTGGTAAGTTCGTCGGTCCACACAATTATCCATGTATTCGTAAAATTTTCGTCACCATCGTGGTCAAGCCTCGCTTAAGGGTTCCTCGCTAAATCACATGATCCATCGTTGTTATGGGCCCCTGCTAATATCTTTTGAGTTTCATTCTTTAAACGCATTTCTCTAACATAATTCAAATCACAAAAAATTTCTTCATCTAAATACGATTCGAATGCCCAAAATATTTAAAATAAATTTTAATTCATAAAACGTTTATTTTCCACGCATGATAAAGATCTAACAAATTATTTTTTTTTTATTTTACATAAATTCATACAAAACTCTAAAGACATCAGATAAACAAAACAACTATGCAACCTATATTACCAACTCTCCCCAAGTCCTCAAGGGCTTCAAAATATCTCATCCTCAATTTGAACTATTCATCAAATAATATTACACCAAAGAATATACTACTAATATCTCTTATCACCAACTCTCCTAAGTCCTTAAGAGTTTCAAAATATCATAACCTCAAATCAAATAAATTCTCAAATATTATAATACCAAAATATACTACTAAAATCTCTTTATCACCATATCCAACTCCAAGTCACATATTCTACCATCCGCATAAAAGTCAACTACAACTATTCAAGATCTTCAATAATCAATCAATTTCATCACTTACTATCTAATCATATAATAAATCAATCCTTATTGCAAACCTTAATCCAATAAATTTCAATGTCTCCCCATACTATCACAAAGAAAGTTCATAGAACATAACTCCAATATCTTACTAGAAAAATAGCCATAAAATTGATCATTAACTCCAAATGATTAAACTAATTACCTCGAATATCAACAACTCAAATTACAAAAAAAAATCCTCTACACTTAATAATTTTCACCTTATCATCAGATCCCATCAATACACATACCTCAAATTATCCAAGAGCTTAACATAACCAAAATCATCATCAAAATCAATCCTCAATTCTAAGATCATAATAAATTGTCACCAAAAACAATTCTAAAAAATAATTTGCAAAATCAAAAACTCGCTTATACAAATACTCACATCATAATCATATAATCATTTCTTAATCAGATAAAATATCCAATCACGATCACCATCACATATTTATTCTCCTTAATGATATCCAATCACAATCCTTAACTAATATTATTGCTCCAATGCATAACAATAATAATCTTAACAATGTTTCTCACATTTCAAATCAACTACAACTCGAGGAGAGAATGACACTTGGTCAAAAATCAAGACCAACCAAATAATGAACAAAATCGAATAAAATTCCTACGACGCCTACCCGTAGATTTTCCCATTAACTCACAAAAAGTCAAACCTAAATAGGTTTTCTACAAGAAATAACCTAAGCTTTGATACCATCTATGTAACACCCCTTCCCAAAAAGAATGGGAGGTCACGCACAAAGACAACAAACCTCAAAAATAAATAAACAGAGCACTAACAACCTCAAAATATTAATAGTGGTGATCCATTAATAAAGTACTAAGTACATTTCTCCAAACAGAGTCAAAATAATCAAAACTTAAAATTCAAACAACCTAGATGGTGAAAGACAATACTCTCATCACACTAGCCCTCGAATCACCCCTCAAAACCCGCTTAAGAAAAACACAAGATGAGCCAATTGCCCAAAGACGGACACAGATATACAAAAGATATACAACTCGATATACGAAAACAATCGAGACAAAATATCGAACAAAGCCTCGAAAAAAATACGAACGTAAATATAATATCCAAAGATCTCGAATGGAATATATCCAATCAACATAATTGACGTAAACCAATAAAAGAATAAAGAAATAACGAATCAAGTAACTAACTCAATGACTTGAACTCGAATGTAAACCAACAAAACCGATCCAATAAAATAATAGGCTAAAACAAATGGTCGGAGTTATTTCACACCAATGATCTAAAAAATATATCTCGCCACACGCATAAGTCAAACTAATGCCACACAGTAAATCAAATGATGCCACACAGTAACCAAAATAATGCCACATAAAAAATCACACATCGACCGCTGAATCCAAATGTATGCAAATCCTGATAAGTGTGTTTGGCACAACATCACCAATCCGCAGTAATGTAAAACTAGGGTTAACCCACGCGCCCCCACAACAAAACACCAAATGGCCCACTTCCTCCGAGCCCAAATGGAGATGCCGTGGACTAATCACACCGCCATTTTAAAAGTGTCATGTCTCTCGCGCTAAGAGACGACATGCCTCGTGGTACCCCACAGTGGTTATAGCTCGTATACCCTACGTATATTTTAATAAAAATATCATGTCACAACACATGCGATATAATACCAACAAAAGGGTTCTATATGTACATGTTGAACCAAATCAAATTATAGTCACAAGGTTTCAAAAAGAAGGTAGCAAATACGTACCGCTTTATAATTATCAAAATAAATATTAGACATGATAACCTCATTCAAAGAGTACAAGTACGAGTCCAATGTGTCAACTCTAAATGAAATAAATATATCAATTTCACAAGAAACAATTATGTGAAATAATAATGTAAAATCAAACGAAGAACAAAATGAACAAATCAAAATTAACAAAGGTATCATTGAGAGTGTACGTAATCCGCACTGGATCGAGCAAACGTAATACCCAAAGTTATTATCCCAATATATTTCAAGTAAATTCCTTCCGTCCGATCTAATAAAAATAATAATAATACAATTATAAGTTACCTAATAATTATAATTATACTAATATGAAATTAATTCATCCAATTACATCAATTTTACAAAACAATCTAAATTAAATTATCATTTATAATCTAATCATTTTTTTTTTATTTTTAACATACCAAGAATCCTAATGTATTATATATATATATATACACAACATCATTCAAAAAAGAAAGTTCAGCAGCAACTTTGCTTCTTTCACATGCCACGATTTATCATTATTTAATTTTATTAAGCTAGCATATTACCAATCATTATATGTATACTGCCATCTACTTACAATTATAGACTGCAACTAGGAAAATTACACTCACCGGAAAGAATTGCAACCAACAACAATCATTCCTCCTCGCTACCGCCACACCGCTTTCGCTTTTCTTTTCTTCTTTTTTCGTAAGACTTATTATGGGTAAATTTAGGTTTTGCTTATTTATTCACTTAAAAACAAATTTTATTAATTAATATATATTTATTAACTCCCCAACTTTTAATAGGATTTTAAAATTACACAATTATAATTTAGACCCACTTAGTTTGAAGCCCAATCTTACCAATTTAATTTATCCATCACTTATTAATATGTAAGCCCATATAAATTAAATTACCACTTTGATCCAAATAAAATACAAAGTCCAATTAATATGTTCTAAAACAAAATAATTTTTATTATTTAAAATTTATTTATTTATCATTATTATTATTATTATTTTTTTACCGGGTATTACATATATCCACATCAAATAAATATTTCTTTATCATATAAATCAATAACTAATTATTCACAAATAATATTACGTAATCACAATTATGACAACCAAAAGCAGCTCCTGTGAAAGAGGGGGCTTTCCAATAAGGATTTCTCCTCATCAAGCATAAATTAGGTGACCAAACCTCATCTTGATGTAACTTTCTAGACATCGCTAATAATTCTATCTAATAATATTATTCAAATAATATGAATTATCGATCCGATAATGGGAAATAATGCAAAAAGGACAATTATCAAAACAACAATAATATAAAATATCAACGCAAAGAATTATCAATCAATAAAATAAAATATCAAACAAGAATTACCGTAAATAATTATCGAGTAATGTCTTTTACGTAAGAATCAATAATTCATTAATATCAGCAATACCGCAAAGCATCGCGGCAACCACGCCAGACATCAGATTTTAACCACCGTGTAATCCAACAAAGGTTAATTCAGAATAATTACGCCATTTATTTATAAAAACTCAAACTTTGTTGTTTTCTTCATCCGACAGTTATTTTGTTACGGGGCCCACAAATGGATGCGCCGTCATACGAATATTCCTCGACAACAAGAATATTCCACGACCAAACGAATATTCCCCGACAACAATAAATATTTTATAACCACTCGCTTATTTTGCAAAATTTGCACATTTCACCCATAACCAAAACATTATATCAAATTAACACCTTATTATTTCAAAATAATAATTAGAGAAAAATTCAATTTTATTTATAAAAAGTTGGGATCTTACAAGGTCGTTCCCAGAAAAGAGGGGTCTTTCCGATAAGGATTTTTCCTTATTAGCGCGCAATTAGGTGACCAAACCTCTCATCGATGTAACTTCGACATTCTCAATATTGCAAATAATAATATGAATAACTTTGCCGCCTTCAATTATTGATTTAATAATATAACATATTATGCGTATGATATTGTGACAATAATTGAATCAATAATACGAGAGATATGATGCAAAGAATTATTGTAGCAATAATTGAGTATAACCGAGTGACTTCACGTAAAGATCAATAATCAATACCATGTGCTACTATGCAACCACGATATTATCGTATTTTTACTACGTAGTAGTTCCACGCTTTAACTCAGAAAATTCTCGCCGTTATTTTCATAAAAATATTTTTGTTGTTTTCTCAATCCGACAATAATTCCATTGTGGGGTCCACTAATGATTGTACCGCAGCATTTGATATTCCCCACAAAAAGAATATTCCCCACCAAAACGTAATATTTTATAACAACTTGCATACTTGGCAAAATGTATAAATATTATCCACAACTATAACATTATATCAAATCCACACCATAATATTTAAAAAATATTTTGAGAAATTTAAATCTTTATTCATATAATTTGGGGTCTCGCCATGCATCTAGGTTATGATAGATATCATATGCCCACGTAATTATCCTCGTCAATCTAATAGACCCCAAAGAAAAATGAGAAGATTACTATCATGTCCTTTCCAATGGTGAGTCCTCTCTTGACATATAACTATCTCCACTGTCTGCAATTGAAAATTATATTTCAACCAAACTCCATGATTATATAGGTAGTGCTCGATATACTCAAAGAAGTAGATGTGCACAACCCCGCCTTTATGATAACACGAGGTCAGATGTCATTAGACATCTTGTATAATAATGGCAAAACACCCTTCCAACGTTGGTTTCACTTCACCCTATTTGATTCACCAAAATTAAATATCAAATGATGTATACAATATGACACACTTATCTAAAGTTCTCAATAACATTATTTACATACTATTTAGGGAGACCTCAACAACTATAGACCACTGTTCTATTCCCCTGTTATCCCCGCTCGACCCAGCTACACTCTTGTTACCTGAAAGGAATTGTGAAGCAAAATGGTGAGCTCAACTATCCCAAAGAAGAAATATTATGACTAAAGATAATTAAATTATCAAGAGTTTTCGCAAGAATAAATCGTAGATTTAGAACATATGATAGATTATAAAACTTTTCAACCATAGTCGCAATGAAACGAAAGCAATCCATTAGAAGAGTCAAATAGACCATAATGTCTAATAGCTTCTTCATATTAAAAGTCCACCAACAATATTTTATCCTCAGAACATCACCAACAGTCATTCCACAATCACGATATATAACTCATAATCATAATTGTAGTTCTAAATTCTCTCTCATCCGCATAAAGATAATTTTCATCACATGTCTTTACCTCAAACATCAAAGATCATGGTTATACCAAATCACAGCCTCGCTCATAATCATACTAATAAATTCATCTTTGCACTACGCGCCAAAGTCAATAGCTCATCTTTGCACCACGTGACAAACACATTCAATAATAAATCATCTTTTCACTACGGCCAAATATATTAAATAATGTATCATCTTCAGCACTACATGTCAAAGATATTCAACAACAAATATGTCATCTTTGCACTACAAGCCAAAGATATTCATCAACAGGTCATCTTTGCACTACGGGACAAAGATATTAATATCTCAAAGAAATATATAATCATTTCAGAATTTATATAAACAATAATTATAACCATATTGATCAATTCACCTTTGCACTTAAGCTAAAGATATTCAATTATAACTTCAATGGTCATGATCATACCAGTCAACAATTCATCTTTGCACTACTGGCCAAAGAGAACCCATAGTCACGATCATACCAATAATCGACCCATCTTTACACTCAAGTCAAAGAAAAATATGTTCCTTGGGGTTATAAAAATGTTATATATGGTAATAAAAATAATATAATCAATATATAGATTTAATCTCAAGAGTAAGATTTATAAATCAACGATAATTTGGTCAGAAAAAGAAATTAATTTTATCGTGAATAAGAACTCGTGAATACTAACTCGTGAATAAGAACTCATGAATAAG
The DNA here is from genome assembly GCA_020205605.1 of Panax ginseng. NCBI lineage: Eukaryota > Viridiplantae > Streptophyta > Magnoliopsida > Apiales > Araliaceae > Panax > Panax ginseng. Next base: position 123,502,148 of record CM035136.1, read on the forward strand.
AACCCCTTACACAAAAGATAAAGTTTCACAATAAAATCCATATCAATATTTACAACACGTTAATCCAAATGTTATAAATCACTTAATAATATCATAATCTAATATTATTAATATTACAACAATATTTAAATCATTTCTTAAACTTATAAATAATTTATTTTCATTGTTTAGACTTTACTAATTAATACATTTAATTATCCTAAAATGCCAAACTCATAAGATTTCATCACCAATAACCAAAACTCTCATAAAAATTTGCATATACCTTATATAGGATTCTCAAGCCATAAAATCCTATTTTCCAATTTTTTTACTTCACATAACATATTTAATTCATTTACTCATAACTAGTCCATTTTCATGAAAAATACCAAATCAGTCCCAAAAAAGTTTCTTTTACGGGATTTAGCGTAATATAGTCTTATATCGAATATATATTTTCTCAAAACTTTTAAAATTCATTTACTATTTTTCATATAAATAAAATCATCAATATTTAGACATTTATCATAAATTATACTTTTGTCCAAAAATTTCAAAATTTACAGAGTATACTACTGTTATATACATGCACTCCCAATAAAGTTTTCACAAATTTTGGAGTTAACCGCAAGGAGTTATAAGGGTTTACTTTTGAAATAGTCTTTTCCCATAAAATTCATAACTCCTAATCTATACATCCAAAAATTGCCATTTTTGGACACAATCTATAAAACTCATCAAATTATCATTTCAAATTTTTCCGCAATTTTAAAGGTCAAGAAAATTATGAAACCGAAAAACATAATAACCCTTACAATCCCTTTACCTCAAAAGAGCAAAGATTTTTTGATCGAAATATCTGATGTAAAGTCGATTTTAAACTTGCAATCTAATAGTAACTCTCAAAGTATCAAAATACTTACAAAATACGCCGATAATATAGAGAGAAAACTTATGTTTCGTGTGATTTTCAATTCTAACTTACGCTACTATTTATAGGAAAATGCTAGAACGCTAAAGGAGACTAAATTAATAAAATATTATTAATTTATTCAAAACTTCCCGCATGCCACTTTTGATCAAAATCTCACCACCACAAAAAAAGCCCACCCAAAATCAAAGACATGTGTTTAACACTCAACCAAAAGTGGGTCCCACCCAATTTTAATAAAAATATTTTATTTTCCTAAACTTCAAAGAATTCATAATAAATAGCCCTTTTATCGTAAAAATACCATTCCACACCTAAATCTAATTCTCTACAACTTTTTGGCTTTAAGTTTTTCTAAATTTCAAACATAAAATATCCAAATCCACAAACCATTTATTTTCAACACCTTTTAAAATTCATAACAAATCATAATGCTAATTTTTAATAGCTCAAATTTTGTGGGCATATATTCAACTTATATATGTATAAGATATCTAAAATCACAACGATCCAACTACGATCAAAATTATAACTCACAAAATAGAGCTTTAAGAACACCGATTTGATTTTAATGCCCATTCCGGCTAAAATAAAAATACCTCACTTTTAATTTTTCATTTACAACTACATAAAATATATCCATCATTTATATCCACATAAAATAAATATTTTCTTATCATATAAATCAATAATTAATTATTTACAAATAATATTACGTAGTCACACTAATGACAACCAGTGGTTCCTGTGAGCAGGGGGCTTCCGATAAGTATTTCTCCTCATCGCGCCAGAATTAGTGACCAAACCTCTCATCGATGTAATTTTCTAGAAATTACCAATAATGCTATCTAATAATATTATTCAAATAATATGAATTATTGATCCGATAATGGGAACCATCTGGCAAAGGACAATTATTAAAATAACAATAATATAAAATATCAACGCAACAATTATCAATCAATAAAATAAAATATCGAATAATAATTACCGTAATAATTATCGAGTAAAGGCCTTCACGTAGTTAATCAATAATTCAAAAATACCGTGGCAATACCGCAAGCATCAGGCAACAACGCCAGACATCAGATTATATATATTCTAACAAAGGTTAATTGTAATAACTACTACTGTTATTTATAAAACTCAAACTTGTCATTTTATACATCCGATAGCTTATTCTGCTATGGGCCCACAAATGATCGCTACCATTGCATTTGATATTCCCTATAAAAAAGAATATTCCATGACCAAACTAATATCAGACAAACGAGATTTTTGTAAATTAATTTTAATATTTATTGAATTAAATAAATATTTTCATGATTTAATTATTAGATTAAATAATTAATTGATGCAAATTGTGGTAGATTAAATTAATTATATGTGTTACATTTATTAAATTAATACGGAGAATTTTTATTATCAAAGTATGTCATTATATGAGCTTATTGTATTAAAAAAAATATTTAATAAGCCTAATATTATTTTAATTAATTTAATTATTAATTAGAGAATTAATAATTTGACATTATTTATTAATGAGAAAATTAATTATGCGACTATGTGAAATTATGAGAAATTATTATATTTTATTTATATTAAATAAAATAAATTAATTGAGTTATTTTATAAAGGGTGTGACATTATTTAAACTATATGATAAAAGAGTTTATTAAATTAATTGAGGTTAAGCTTTATGGCTAGCCAAACATGACACTAAGAGAGGTCGAGGGCGCTTAATCCATGATGGGTAATTGACCTCCACAATGCGTCAGTTTATTTGATGCGACGTCTTCTTTATTTCATTTTTTCTTAAGTTTGATAAAAACTAGTTAGAGAGAATTAGAAAAATTTGAGAGAGAATTCAGAGGAATTGTGAGAATCTCTGTTTTGAAGAAACTTTTGAAAAAGGGTTTTATCTCTACTCATTAATACTGTGGGTAATTCTCCTTCCCAAATTCTATTTTACGTCATAAAGTTTTATAAGAAAATGGCTTTCAAAGTTTCTGTAAAGCCTCTGTGATTGAGAAAGTAGTAATATTTATGAGTTATTTATGGGTTAAGATGTATCAAATCGTATTTTATATATATATGCATGATTCCATATCATCGCTTCTATAATATTACATCGTATATGATTTCTACAAAATTACAGTAGTATGGGTTTTGACCTTTATGGCCTTATACGTGATATTTTATGTATCGATCAGATATCCCTAAATTTTACACTCGTGATATTATTATGCATGTTGATACGTAAGAGACTAAAGTTTAAATAAACTGATTCTTGTTATAACGAATCCGAGTGACAATTTTCATATTTTATTTTCAAAACCTCCAAGAACATCAAAGTCAAGCTGAAATTCACATATTTTAGTTCTGTGATTATGTGTTTTAATGGGTTAAACCATTCTATAAATGTTTGGTTATGATTATACATGAATTATAACACGGGGTATGTCTAAATTGCGTAGTAGTAATATTTTAAATTGAGTTTTTAATCGTGTTTCTCGCAATTTTCGCTAATTGCAGTAATAGTTTCGCCCTCACAGCCAGCAAGCATACGCCTCACACTTTAAACATTCATACTTATTACATACATAGGTCCGTACAAGAATACCACTGCCAATAAGCAAATAATAAGATCAGTGTAATAAGAAATATAATACCACTCTCCGTAAAGTTCAAAATGGAATTTTTAAAATGATTAAGTCTAGCAATGTGTTAATAACTTAATGTAATGAACATGTAAACATGTTAGAAGTATAATGTGATGATAAAATAGATGTTTAACATGTAAATAACATAATTATCAGAGATTTTGTTATGGAATACATAATTAAATTATTATTCATGAAGTGATATTATGTGACAAGAATGTGATAATTAACTAAGTATAGTTAAATAATCAAAGTAGACAAAGAGAATGAGTTTATGATGATTAGTTGTTATAATTAATCGGTATTGTGGATGTGAATGATATGTAGGATTTAATTCAAAGAACGTGTTTAGTTAAAGCGTAATCTACGCATGAGGCAAGTTTTCTAACCCTACTTGTCATTATTGTTCAAGTTTATTATTTACCTTTAGTAAATTATCATTACTATTATTCAAGTTTGAATTATTATATTAAAGATTGATATCTTTCAAAGTATGATTTTGTTATACAATAATCGCTCTATCAGATACCCTTAAGATTATTATTCAATTTGAATATCATTATATTTGAATTTTATTGACTCAGCGAACCCTTATTGATTCGACTAGTCCATAGTTGATGAGCCGCTCTAAATTTCGTAACCTCGATGAATTATCCAAACCAAACTTCCTTTCAAAGTGACTCAATGTCAAACCGAGATGAACAACCTTGCAAAGGGATTTACTTATGCTAAAGCATTAAGATATTGTGCACAAGATGGTACTAAGGGATGATCCCCAAGTATGAGTAGAAGGTCCATAGTCTTATGATCAAGTAAAGGTTTCAAGTATAACCTTGATAACCTAGATATAGTTCAAGGTCTTATGACCCTTAAAATTCTTTTTGATTCTTGTTATTTATTCTTGATTCAAAAGTTGAGCTTTTATTCGTATGTCTTTGATTTACTAGCATATTATTATACTATTATTTCATTATTATACTTAGGGCAATAGTGCTCACTCTTGCTTAATAATAACATTGCGCTTAAGAACTAAAGAACTCAATGAACCTTCCACTAGTAAGGGCAAGGGCAAAGTTAGCAAGTGATGAAGACTTGTTATTTTATTAGATGATGTATTTATGTTTAAGACTTTAGTTAATGATGTTGTTAAGACTTATTTGTTTATGATTCTGCACAGATGTTTAAGGTTAGTTTAATCTGGGATTGTATTATTATTATTATTATTATTCATATGTTGTAACCCTTAAGGGGAAGATTTTTATTCTATCTATTGCATGACTTGCATTTATTATGGGTAGATAGATAGATGATATTTGTACAGTGAACACCAAATCCCGTGGAATTGAAGTACTCGGATTTGGGGGTGTCACAATTATTCCCCGACAACAATAAGTATTTTATAGCCACTTGCTTATTTTGAAAAATTTCATATGTCACCCTTAACTTTAAACTTTTATCAATTTAACTATTTACTAAATAGAAAAATAGAATACTTTTATTTCATAAAATTCGGGGTCTTATATTTTCCCTCCATATCCACATAATGTTGGCCACATGGAATGTTCTTTGCCATATCAAAATATTTTTACACGTCTGCAACTTATTTATTCATTTCCGTCTAAAGTCAAAAGACTTGATGGATTTTCTAACGTTTCGTAAGTAAACAAAAGGTCAGTGAGTTAACTGTAAGGAAAAAAAAGTTTAAGTACTCATTTGTAAGTTGACCTAAAGTAGAGTGACTAAAAAAAAAACTATCCAGAGTTATAAGGGGTAGAGATAGGGGGAGAGAATTTATTTTCTTTCTTTTGTTGTTTTTGTTAGTTTTATAAAATGAACTTTTACTTTTACTATTAATTTACACTTATTATAAGATATATTGTTGAACGCACAAATGAAATTAAAATTTTAAAGCAATTTCAAACCCCAAAACAGATCCATGCGAAAAATCAATTAATTCAGAGGTTTAGAGATTATACCAGATATAAACAAAAAACGAGAATCAAACCGATCAAGGCTTCAATCTCCAACGCAATACAAACCGATCATACTTCTACTAGATTCATTATCGAACGCCGCATCTAACCGTCGAACGATTCTCGCAATAAGAAGGACTTCAGACTAGCCACCAAAAGGAATGGATTTTCTCAAATCTGCTTTTCTCTAGTCTCTCTCTAAGAGCTGCTAGGTTTTTCAAATTATGATATCTTACCCTAAGTAGTCATGCTATATATCATATATATAGTAGTTAAAAGGAATTAATCAAATCAAAACCTAATTTTATAAAATCCGAATTTATATATATATATATATCTTAATTAAGTCTTACTTAATTAATATACATATATACAATTATCCTTTTAATTTAAATTCGTGATTTAAATACTATTAATCATATTAATATATTTAAATCCTTAAAATTTAAATTAATTCCCTTTAAATAACGCTCTATGTGTGTGACTTTATAGGTTATTATTACGCTGGCAATAATTTTAAAATCATATTATAAAATTATAAATGTGAGCTGCATCTAGTAATGCATCACCGCTACCCAAGTAATAATAAGATCGATGATTCGATGCAACCTTTTCGTGACCAATGTTTCAATGTAATTTAATCCTTTTAACCTTAATATCCTAGATTAAACTCGAGTCATGGAATGTGTCATACTCTTCATAATTTAATCTGAGTTTTCTTGATCAATGAGTAGTACTATATGAAACAAATCACTATTTGAGCATGGCTATGCATTTCATAGTCCTACTCAATCAAGAGGCCTATGGATATCACCCATAATATATAGGATGGTTAAATTCCATCTAGATCACTCATATTTCTCACACGATTAATGATGAACCCAATAATCACCTTTATAGTCCACCCTATTAAAGGTGACATTTGATGATATCAAAGTACATAAATTCTCGTAGTAATAATAGCGATTTCAGTGCCTGAGGACCATTACATCATCATCACTATGAGAATTGCTAACGACACTTCGCATAATGCTCCATATAGAATTCTCATGGTGGGTCCGTCCAAAGACATCGCTTTCAACATGTACCTACGCATCGACTTAATATCTCATATATTTACGACCAAATGAGATTTGGTCATCAACATCCACATATACTAGTTCTCAATGCATCATTGTTGTCCCATCAACAATGATACTCGATTAGGGACATTTAAGAACACCGATACTAATGGTAATATATAATCTCATGTTCAAGTCACATACTTGAAACTATATAATTTGTATCACTATTCTAAGGAATTTTATTATGTTAACAATTATATTACGCAAAGAATAAAACCATAATAAAATCATATATTTATTCAATCAAATATAATATCAAAACGCTAAGCAATTATATCAAATAATCGCCTCTAGTGGCATAAACTCTAATAGCCTCCCACTTGCACTAGAGCCAATCACTCATGTATCTAATACCCATGGAACTAGTGTGACCGCTGTGCTTCACCATGACAAAAGCCTCGTTAGTGGATCTCGCAACATTATCATCCGTCAGCACTTTTCCTATATGTACATCTCTCTATCAATGATTTCACTTGATGAGATGGTACCGCCTAAGTATATGCTTGATCACAGAGATCCGGGTTCCTTAGCTCAGGCAATGGCTCCATTATTATCACAAAGATAGAGCAACCGATCAACAATGGTTGAAACAACACCAAGTTCAAAGGATGAACTTTTTAATCCATACAAATTCTCCTCGGGTCGCACTAGAAGCAAAGAATATACTCACCATTTCCGTCAGTAATCACCATCGCCTCGCTTCAACTTTTCCAAATAATAAAGAAAGACCACCATTAAGGCAAAACACAAAACCCGACCGAGACTTATAGTCATCATTGTCACCGAAACTAGCATCCGTAACCTTTATCGCTAGTTCGCTTTCACTCCATATACCAAGAATGAATCCTTAGTCCTTTTCGTGTACTTCGAGGATATTCTCGATCACGCCCAAATGACCTTCACCGATTCGATCGGTATCTCGTCATTATGCTCAAAGCATACGAGACATCCGGACGAGTACATATCATCAGATACATATATAGATCCAATTGTCAAGCATAAGGGATCTTTCTCATACGCCTCATCATCTCTTGTGATTTAGACATCGGGCCTTAGAGATCTTTACACCACGAGTCACGTAAGTTTCTTTTTTCGCTTCTTGATGTCGAACTGCTTCAACACTTTATCAATATATGTACTTTCGACTTAGGCGAGCATTTTTCTTGATCTATCTCTATAGATCTTGATACCTAAAATGTAGGCAAGATCGCCCAAATCTTTCATGGAGAAACATTTTCCTAACCATGTTTTTACAAATTGTAAGGAAGGAATGTCATTCCCAATAATTAATATGTCATCAACATATAATACTAGGAATACAATGTGACTCCCACTAACCTTCTTATATACACAAGGTTCATCTTCATTTTTAATAAAGCCAAATTCTTTCGATCGCTTCATCAAATCAAGATTCCAACTCCGAGAGGCTTGCTTCAATCCATAAATGGATCGCCAGCAGCTATATACCTTTCCAAAGATCCTTTGAGTGACAAAACCTCAAAGTTGTGTCATATACACATCCTCAAGGAGATTTCGCTATGGAAAGCAAATTTGACATCCATCCGCCAGATTTCAGAATCATAAAAAGTCGCAATAAGCAAGTAAGATCCTCGATGGATTTAACCATTGCCACCGGAGAGAAGGTTTCATCATAGTCAACACCTTGAATTTGTTTGAAACCTTTTGCTACCAAATGCCTTTTTATAGGTTTGTACATTACCATCCATGTCGCTTTTCTTCTTCTTGAAAACCCACTTGCACCTAATTGGTTTTACTTCTCTCTGTGGATCAACCAGAGTCCATACTTGGTTAGATATACATGGAGTCCATCTCGCATTTCATGGCTTCAAGCCATTTCTCGTATCGTCCATTCATAGCTTCTTGGTAGAAGCAGCTCATCTTGATCTATGAGCATCACATCGCTGCTTTCGAGTCACAAGATATCCATAATATCTCTCTCGTGCTCTCATGCGTGTCCTACCAGATCTACGAATGACTTGTAAATTTGAGCAGTGTTCACTTTCCACAATTTCTTGTGGTTCCCGCCATGTTCCAACTCAGTTCAATGATATTTTGTGGTTCTCGAATTTCTTCGAGTTCTACTTTCCTCCCACTCGCTTCCTTTTGTAGACAAATTCTCTTTCTAGAAAAATACCAAATCGAGCAACACAACCACTTTGTTCTCGTAAGGTTTGTAGAAATAATACCCTTTTGTTTCCTTTCGGGTATCCCACAAAATTACATTTGTCGATTTGGGTCCGAGCTTGTCGTAATTCGTGACGCTTTTACTTAACGCCTCGCAACCCCAAATCTTCATGAACGATATACTAGACGCTTCCCACCCACATTTCATATGGTGTCTTCTCTCAACCGCCTTTTGTAGGAACACTAAGTGTGAATGCAAATTGCCTCTGTGGCATGACCCCGTGTTTATCGAAGATCTCAGATGACTCATCATCGATCGTATCTATGTCCAACAAGGTTCGATTCTCCTCTCGACACACCATTCCATCATGGTTTTCCAGTGGAGTGAGTCGTGATATAATACCACACCCTTTAGAAGGTCATCAAAGTCTTGCTTAAGTATTCACCTCCTCGACGGGATCAAGGGCTTTTATGCTTTTGCCAAATTGGTTTTGAACTTCATTCTTGAATTCCTTGAACTTTTCAAAGGATTCGATTTGTGTCTCATAAGATACACATATCCATATCTACTAAAGTCATCAAGAATGTAATGAAGTAATAAAACCTACCTCTTGCTAATCTAACTCATGGGTCCACATACATCACTATGTATAAGTCCCAATATATCGCTAGCCCGCTCAATCGTGTCCAAAGAAAGGGGCTTTAGTCATCTTGCCTTAATAAACAAGACTCGTGATTTCATATGATTCAAAATCAAATGAATCCAAGAACCCATCTTTATGGAGTTTGATATGCTGCTTCATTTATATATGCCTAAACGACAAAGGTTGTAGATACGCTTGATTTGAATCATTTGATTTAAATCGCTTTGTATTTATGTTATAGATAGGCATTTCTAAATCAAGAATATAGAGACCGTTAAACAATTGTGCAACACCATAACAAATATCATTTAAGTAAAACAAACAACGATTGTTCTTTATTATAATGAAAACCTTTCTTGTCCAAACAAGAAATGTAAATAATGTTTTTGCTTATAAAGCAGTACAAAATAACAATCTTCTAATTCTAAAACTAGCCCAAAGGGCAAGATAAATGATAAGTTCCTACTACCAAAGGCAAAAGAACTTTTGCTCTATTTCCAACTCAGAGGTCAACCTCTCCTTTCGCTAAAAGTTCTACTCCTTCTGAGTCCCCGCACATTAACACAAATGTGAGAACCACATCCAAAGATCCAATACCCATGATGTAGAAGTAGATAAGTCGACTTCTATAACATATATACCGAATCAAGTCGATTTCCTTTTCTTTTCTTTCACTTCTTCCGTATAAGCATGACAGCCTTTTTCCAAAGGTCCGTGTTTTCCATGTAAGTGACATTCACCTTCTTTAGCCACCCCACCTTTAGGTTTTAAAGCCCTGCTTGGTTTTGGAATCGGGTTTGGCAAAAGATTTAGATCCCATCTTCTTCGCTTTTCCACTTCCCCTTAGCATTCCCTTTGCACCATCATTATGGGAGCGGTCCTCGCTTTTTCATGTTGTTCTCAGCTTCTAACATGCTCAACAACTCAAGAAGGGGGTTTCAATTTCATTCATAAGATAGTTCATAACAAATCGAGAGTAGTCATTGCTCAAAGATTGCAAAACAAGGTCATTGGGCTTCCTGAGTGATCGAAAACCCAACCTATCAAGGTACTCAATATACCCAATCATTTTCAAAGACATGTGGACCAACCGGATCACGCTCACCCATTTTGCAAAGATACAACGCCTTGCTTGATTATACCTCTCCCCGCCGAAAGCACGCCTTCAATAAATTTCTCGAGATGCTCGATCATCTCATAAGCATCCATTAACTCATGTTGCTTCAAGCTCAAATGCTCATGGTTGCTAGATGACACAACTCACATCCAGAGCATCATCTTGATGCTTCAGTAAGCATTGTGTCGTGACGCAGCAAAGGATACCGGTGCCGCAGAATGGGCCCATCATGACATATAGCTTACGCCTTGTTTGAGGACAATCCTCAAGTTCCTATGCCACCAAGGAAATTAATTCCACTTAGCTTGTCCTTTTCAAGGACCGATCGTAATGAAAGACTATTTGTGTTGTTGTTGTTTGCCATTTGATATCTACAATTTATAAGTGCAACAATAATAAGTCAAATTACGTAGTTGATATTATATAATTGATAATAGTACATTCAAAATATACCTCCCACTATTTTATTCAAATTAATAGCCCTCACCATTAATTCTAAAGCATTTTCTATTAAATCTTTCTAAAGGAGCCAAGATCCATATTTCATTACGCCTTAAGTTAGCTTTCGCTATTCTCTCAAAACATAATTATTTAGGTAGACAACCCTTTGTCAATTATATCATATATAACTCCCGGATAGTTTGGTAAACAACATTTGTTTCTAGTCCATCTAATGGTACCAACCAAACTCTATGCCTCTAAGTCCACAATCCTATCGAGATAACTTAGTTAAGTCTCAGCCCAATGATTTTAATAGTTTGATATCACAATTATCCTATCGATCTTACCTAGATAAATAGGGTACTTTGCTTCGGCAAACCTACATCTATCGATCAAGGTCTCATGAGTGTTATTCATCGAAGGCATCCGATTTAGACTTAATAATTTAATGAGGATTTTATTAATTTAGATCTCACCAATTTTAATCTTGTTAAGCATGCACATTATTAATCATATCATATCACATACAAGCATAAATAAAGTGCAAAATTAAATGTGTCACAAAGCTTATGGCCCAATCCAATCGCCAATCTTTTCAAGCTAATGAAAGATCAAGGTCAATCTAAGGTGGTAAAAGATCTTAAAATAAATAACTTCCTCGATCTTCCTCAAAGACGCGCCTCCTCTCCATCATCATCTTTCCATCAGTGTTCTCCATCTCGACATCTTCATCAATTACGATTATTACATGATATAAAGAAACCTCGAAAGTTACATTCGAGGGGATTTAGATGAGAAGAGAATATTACATTAGAATTTATAGAAAGGCACGACATGCAAGCCGTATTTCAAAACCCAAAACCACTAACCTATGGGTCAAAAGGCCATAATCAGGCACCATGCATATCACAATAAGCACATAACAATTTATATATAATTAAAGAAAACTATATATAAAATATAGGGACACGACCATCGCAAGGCCACGACGGGGGGTCCATGGGGGGTCTCCTCAAGGGGTCCCACCGACCGATCACCATGGTGGTCTCACCGACCGGTCAATGAAGTGGGTTTGGGCAAATACCGAAAAAAAAAATTTCAAACTACATTCTCAGATTGCAGATTTTTTCCATACTAATCTCTCAAATAGCTTTAAATCATACATTTTAATCCACCAAAACACCCATAATAACAAATCATATATGTCCAGCTTCATTTAATCATATTAAAACGAATAACAAGACACCTGCATTTATCATATATTTCAGCTTTATTTAATCATATTAAAACGAATAACAAGACACCCCTAAATTTATCATATATTTCAGCTTCGATTAATCATATTAAAACGATTCTTCATGCTTCTAATCCGATTAGAATAGTTATATTGTTATTCCACCGATTAAAGATACGATTAATAAAGATTATCATATATATTACCGTAATACACATTCAACTAATATCATATATTCAATTTTATATCTCAGAACATACATCATCATATATCATATATATCGAATACAATTAAAACACGAATCAATTAATCTTTTCGCAAGTAGCTCGATACCACCGCTGGGCTTCTACATTTAAACGCACAAATGAAATTAAAATTTTAAAGCAATTTCAAACCCTAAAACAGATCCATGCGAAAATCAATTAATTCAGAGGTTTAGAGATTATACCAGATATAAACAAAAAAACGAGAATCAAACCGATCATACTTCAATCTCCAACGCAATACAAACCGATCATACTTACTAGATTCACATCGAACGCCGCATCTAACCGTCGAACGATTCTCGCAATAAGAAGGACTCATGTGACTAGCCACCAAAAGGAATGGATTTTCTCAAACTGCTTTCTCTAGTCTCTCTCTAAGAGCTGCTAGGGTTTTTCAATTATGATATCTTACCCTAAGTAGTCTATATATCATATATATAGTAGTTAAAAGGAATTAATCAAATCAAAACCTAATTTTATAAAATCCGAATTTATATATATATATATATATATATATATATCTTTAATTAAGTCTTACTTAATTAATATACATATATATAAATTATCCTTTTAATTTAAATTGATTTAAATACTATTAATCATATTAATATATTTAAACTTAAAATTTAAATTAATTCCCTTTAAATAACGCTCTATGTGTGTGACTTTATAGGTTATTATTACGCTGGCAATAATTTTAAAATCATATTATAAAATTATAAATAAGTGAGCTGAGCGCATCTAGTAATGCATCATCGCTACCCAAGTAATAATAAGATCGATGATTCGATGCAACCTTTTCGTGACCAATGTTTCAATGTAATTTAATCCTTTTAACTTAATATCCTAGATTAAACTCGAGTCATGGAATGTGTCATACTCTTCATAATTTAATCTGAAGTTTTCTTGATCAATGAGTAGACTATATGAAACAAATCACTATTTGAGCATGGCTATGCATTTCATAGTCCTACTCAATCAAGAGGCCTATGGATATCACCCATAATATATAGATGGTTAAATTCCATCTAGATCACTCATATTTCTCACACGATTAATGATGAACCCAATAATCACCTTTATAGTCCACCCTATTAAAGGTGACATTTGATGATATCAAAGTACATAAATTCTCGTAGTAATAATATAAATGATTTCGTGCCTGAGGACCATTACATCATCATCACTATGAGAATTGCTAACGACACTTCGCATAATGCTCCATATAGAATTCTCATGGTGGGTCCGCCCAAAGACATCGCTTTCAATACGTACCTACGCATCGACTTAATATCTCATATATTTACGACCAATGAGATTTGGTCATCAACATCCACATACTAGTCTCAATGCATCATTGTTGTCCCATCAACAATGATACTCGATTAGTGACATTTAAGAACACCGATACTAATGGTAATATATAATCTCATGTTCAAGTCACATACTTGAAACTATATAATTTGTATCACTATTCTAAGGAATTTTATTATGTTAACAATTATATTACGCAAAGAATAAAACCATAATAAAATCATATATTTATTCAATCAAATATAATATCAAAACGCTAAGCAATTATATCAAATAATTGGCCTCTAGGCATAAACTCTAACACAATATACATCCCGGTATGTTGCTACGCCGGCCAAGCTACTCAACTTGATATCCGTGAGACCCCAAATTTTATAATAAAGATTTAAATTTCTCAAATATTTTTTAAATATTATGGTGGATTTGATATAATGTTATAGAGGTAATATTTATAAATTTTACAAAGTATGCAAGTTGTTATAAAATATTCGCTTGGTCGAATATTCTTTTTGCACGGGAATATCCGTATGTTGGCACAATCATCGTCAAGGAGAAAGTATTGTCGTAGTTAGAAAATGACATAATTATCTTTTATAAAATAACGGGCGAAAGTGTTACCGTTAAAACTGCTGAACTACTCTAGAGTAAAAGTACAAAGAATATGGGTTGCATAAGAAATTTGATTATCGATGCTTACGTGAGAAGTCACCGCTTTTGTTCAATTATTGCTACATGTAATTATTGAATAAGATTCTCACGTTATTTGATTCAATTATTGTTGATATGTTATATATTATTAAATCAATAATTGAGATGACAAGAGTTATTAATATTATTATTTATAATATCGACGATGTTTAGATGTTCACAAGGAGAGGTTTGGTCACCTAATCAAGCGCTACCAATAGGAGAAATTCTTTATCGAAAGCCCTCTTCCGGGAACGTAGAAAATATCACATGCGTTATAATATTAATGATGAATAAGTTCATGTTGATTAAAGATGAAATCCTAGTTCCATCAAAGGGAATTAGTATATTAGTAGAAATTGACATTTATTTCGATAATAATTGATGTCCTGAGGTTATATCGACCAATCTGTATTCGGGGCACTTTTCGTGTTGGAGTACTATTCACGAGTTACTATTCACCCGATTACTATTCACTCTAGTATTGTTCACTCTAGTATTTAGAACACTTTTTAGTGTTAGAGTACTATTCACTTCAAGTTACTATTTATCCCAAGCTACTATTCACTCTAGTATTGTTCACTCTGTATTTGGGACACTTTTTGTGTTTCTGAGTACTATTCATGGATACTATTCCCAAAGTACTATTCACTTGGGTACTATTCAATTCAAAAATATATTTCTTTTCATTCCAAATCATTTTTGGGTACAATATTATTCCATGAGGAGATGTGATAATTTTTAGACCGCTTGGCTTGAAGTTATAATAGTAAATCAATATGAATCATTGGTCAAGATATAATAGTAATTAATATGGACCGCCGGTGGAAAGTTATAATAGTAAATCAATATGGATCGTTGGTTTAAAGTTTTAATAGTAAATCAAGATGGACCGTCATTTTAAGTTTTAATAGTAAATCAATATGGACCATCCGCTTAAAAGTAAATCAACTGGACCGCTCATGACTTAGTTACTATTCACCCATTCTCCTATAAATAAGCTCATTCCTTCATTATTTCTTACTTAATTCACCGAAACTCTGTAGAGAGAAATTATATAGAGAAAGAAGAATAGAAGTATGTTACCTCACTTTTCCAATATCCAGTTTCTTCTAAGGTAAGGGATATTATTTGTTGTACTCGTAAGGGGTATTATTCTTTCATATTCATGAAGAGAGTTATTTTCTTTCAATACTCGTAAGGGTTGTTATTCCATTCTTTATTATTATGATGGAATAACCTGTTTATGCGAAGTACCGCATACCTGGTGAAATTCTTCTGTTATTCCATTCTTTATTATTTTATTGAATAACTCCGTCTGCGCAAGGCCTATCGCATGCCCGTGAATTTTGTTGTTATTCTATTCTTTATTATTCTGTTGAATAACTTGTCTGCAAGTAGCCTATCGCATGCCCGTGAATTCTCATTGTTATTCCATTCTTTATTATTCTGCTGGAATAACCTCGCTTATGCTGATTACGCATCGCCGTGAATTCTTCTCGTTATTTCATTCTTTATTATTATGTTGAATATCCTCGCGCCAAGGCGGATTACGCATGATCCGTTCCATTCTTTATTATTTTGTTGAATATCCTATCTCGTATGTAATTATGCATGACCTGGTTCCATTCTTTATTATTCTGTTGGAATAATCTGTCTGTGCCTACTATCGAATGCATGGTGAATTCTTCTGTTATTCCATTCTTTATTATTCTGGTGGAATAACTTGTCTATTTGGATTACCACATGCATGGTGAATGATCCTTCATTTTCATTCTTTATTAAATCAGGAAATGATCTCGCTCACGTGATTACCACATCATGGGCGTAAAATCCATTTGCGCTTCATATATTCTATTATACTCAACAAGGTTAAAGTTTTGACTTCTATACTCCATGAAATTAGTAGAATATCCTAGATATTTGCGCTTTATCCAAAGATTCTTTCATGGAAATATTCTTCTCGAGCATTCTTGAATTTTACTCCACAAAACAAAGATTATTTTGACAATTTGGACGTTATCGAAGTTTAGGATAAATTAACTTATAAATCTTTAAAATTTATTCTTGAACTTGTTTTATCAATTGTCATCATCCGCATGCTTATATTATGTTGAAAGTCATATGTGGCCTCAGAGTGCATAAATGGACTTGGTATGATTATGACCAGTGATTATTCAAGATAATCATGACCGTAATGTTACAAATGATATGGAAAAGTCCTCATCGGCCCGTGAGTGTATCATGGACGCTTTTGGTATGATTATGATAATGGATTCTCTTCTACCAAGGGTGCAAAGATGAATTGTTTTATGGCATGATCGTAACCGCTGATGAAAACACGATTATCTTTGGCCCGTAGTGTATGGATGATTTGTGGTCGTGATACTAAAGAATATCCTCGGCCTCAGTAGCATGGATGATTTAATGATGTGGATTATTTATTGTCGAGTCTCAAATGATAAAAGTGATGAAAACCTTTAAATCATAAAAGATAATAGATTTTATTCTCTACTTGACTCTTCTAATGGATCGCTTGTTCCATCGCAGCTTAAACTTGATGTTTATTATATTTTATCGCTTAACAATCGCTTGAAGGCTAACGATAAATTATTCTCGCATTATTCTAGTCATAATATTTCATCGGGCTAGTTGAGCTCACCATTTCTTTCACTATTCTTCTCGTGAAATGAGAATATAGCCGGGACGAGCCTGGGAAATCTGATTGACTATCCAAATGGTTGTTTTAGTAGTCCTCACTATTCTATAAAATAGTGTGATAATAAATATAATGAGGACTCCATTGAGTGTGGATATTGTCTAGATGACAATATTTGTATTAAAACTCATAGCATATGTTTTGTCATATTTTACACTTTACGCTTGTATAATTAAGTTTTTATTTATATTTTGTACCATGTATTTGGCGACTCAAGATGAGTGATGTATATCTGTTTTGGGGGCGTCACAATACCTTATTACTTCAAGTAATAAATACTCTTTTAATACGTGGAGAAGTATCTACAAAGTTTTAAAGATAAACTTACAACTAACTATCTCGGATAACAAACTCCTAGCTCATTCCTCAAGTTTAGTTGCACATTTCATTCGAAAGTTAAGTACAATACTACTTTATGATCTCATCTTTAAACGATAACCCTTTTCTCACCTTACAAGTACACTAGAGACCCAACTCACGACCGACCTCTCTAAGACTCGGGTCTTGGTCAAAGAATTACTCATCTTTCTTACATGAAAATAAAATAAACTAACTCTACCTTTTTCTTTTTACAAAAGTTTGGTTTCAATATGCTACTAAGGTAAGTAGATAAAATTTATTATAGATATATAAAAGTTCAAATAACTTTTATATTTGATACTTCTAAATAAGCAGTATGACGCTTTAAAGATTAGTTATAAAAGCTCAAAACTTTAATATTTATGTGTTATGCTTCGTAAGCAAATATAAATGTTAATGCGTAATTTATAAAGATTTTCTTTTCTTTATAAATAAATAATCTATGTTAAATGTATATAAAAGTTTAAATAATTTTTATAACAAGTGATATGCTTCTTTTTAAATGTATAAATTCATCGGAGTTTCGATATAAAAGTTTAAGTAACTTTTATATTATGCAACACGATTTTATGAATAAATGAGTTTGTGTGCAAAATAGTTGTGATGACAGTTATCAAGTATAAAAATTTAATTAATTAAATAATACTTGATATAACAAATAAATTTGTTTCACTCAAAGATACATAATATAAAATATTCGATCTATGTTGTGAAAATTTGGCCACTGAGAATTTCAAAGACCTACCAAATAATATTACTTGTTTAAGAAATATCTCTTAATAACAATATCTAAGTACTGACTAAATTTTGGTTTCACAATTTGATATTTATATTTATATTTTACAATTTTAATATAAATTATCTATCTCAAAAAAAGACCACTTAGAATTTTAAAGCTGCTCAAAAGATTTCGTAGAAAAACTCAATTGTTTCTAGATTTAAGCACCCGACTTTTTATATGATATTTATAGTTTAAATATATATATATATATATATATATATATATATATATATATATATATATATATACGGGAGGATCTAAAGGTATCAAAAGAACTGATTAAGGAGCGATTAAGGCAAAACACGCTGTGTTCTGTGGTCAACTCACAGGTTTTTCCGACCTGCACTCAAACCTCGCGTGTTTTTGCCTTGGTCCGCCTCCTTGGTCCGCTCTTTGGTCCGCTTTTAGATCTCTACCAGAGTATATATATATATATATATATATATATATATATATATATATATATATATATATATATATAATATATACGAATAACGACCATACACATCCTCGCAAATTTTATTTACGCATACCCGCCAAACTACGCTGCTTTTATGCATTAGTTTTTTTTTATATAAAAAATAGGCTTCTCCTTCCAAATCAAGAAACATTAGGACAAAGACACAACATAGCATCGAGGCACAAATCGTAAATCAAACTCTTATTCTCGCTTCAAGCTTTTCTTATAATTCTTCTTCTTCCCATTCATCAAATCAACTTCATTCATCTTTTTCGAGTTTTTCAATAAGTAGGCCTTTGTCTTATTGGCCGAGAATATGATTCAAGAACAACCCTAAGCTAATCTGATCGATTCACAAATTTTACATCCTCAAATTCCCTACCTTTTAAGATCCCACAACAACAAAATCAGAAATTCTACACTTGATTTGGGCTCATTGATTACTTTTCTTGATTTTAGGGAGGAGATGTTGATAATCCACCATTTAAAGACTCTGCTTTTGGGCAAAATTATTGATTTAGATGAATCGTAGGCCCCTAATTCTTGATGGGGTCAGGAAATTATGACACTCGACTTGTTTCTCTTCAAATTTTCATCATATCAATCAGGTTGGTTCATGGTTTTCATTTCTTTGATTTAGATGAATGAGAGGCCCTAGTTTGTTAATGCTCTCGTGATTTCAATTAGAAAATGTCTTGGAGGAGAGGTTTCTCATTTTTTTAAAAACAAATATGCTAAAACAAGGTAGTTTTAAGCATCGTGGCACAAATAAAACTTGTAAGGTCTAGTATGGCCATTATTCCATATATATATATATATATATATATATATATATATATATATATATATATATATATATATATATATATATATATATTATATTCATAACAATCGATTGTCAGGAGCAACCCCTTTTTTGGCCTCGTGAAATTTCTACCGAGCAAAAAAAAAATTCATTGTGCCAAAAAGGGTTGCTCCATAGCAACCTATTGTCGTGGATGGAACCCTATAAATATATATATATATATATATATATATATATATATATATATATATATGCATAACAAATTTATAATTGTATATCTATAATTATAAACAAGTATGAGATAATGTAAATACAATAATTCAATAACCTATCTCAAATATTTTGGCCAATTTTCTCTCGCTTTATAAAACTAGAACTTTGGTAGAAGAAAGAGGAAAGCTATTTACATGTAATGTAGATAAGAAGAGTAAGTTTTTCTTTGTTTAGAATTGGTAAAGAAAATTGAAAGAAAGACTTCCTATTTATAGAATTTTGAAGTTAAGGCAAAAGATAATTTGAAATTGATTTTGAATTAAATGGTACGAATTATTTGAAGCAAAATGAATGGTTCGGATTTAATGATAAAGCACACGAATCGGCCCAAAAAATTCAACTTTCCAAATTTTTGGTTGAGGCCAAATAAAAAGGCTTTGGTCTTTTTCTCTCCTCAGATGCACTACCAAAAGGCTAAAAGCCTCACCACTTTTTCTTTTCCATAAACAACACACACACACATGCCACATGCACACACAAAGATACATATATGATATATCATATATACATATATATAATATGCATATATACGATATGAAAATTTTATCTAACTGATCGGATCTGTTCATGCGATGAATCGACTATGGTGACGGCTCAAATCATTGTCTTCAAAAAAGTCGTCATGCATGACTTCGTCTTCACAATGAATTGGTTCGCAAGAGAGCCGGACTTTATACACACACACACACACACACATATATATATATATATATATATATATATATATATATTATTTGTTATTTTTTTGGTCCAAAAATAATTTTTGAAAGTTTTAGTTTAAAGATCATTTTGAAAAATAATAAGAGTTCTCTTTGCCTTCACAAATTTTACTTTATGAATTAGTTTCTTTTATATTTGATGTAAGACCTCAACTTTTATGAATAAAGATTTAATTTTCTCTAAATATTATTTTGAATATTAAGGTGTTGATTTGATATGATGCTATAGTTATGAGTGATTTGTGCAAATTTTACAAAATAAGCAAGTTGTCATTAAAATATTCGTTTGGTCGGGGAATATTCTTTTTGTCGGGGAATATTCGTACGATGATGCAATCATTGATGAACCCCACAAAGGAATAACTGTCGGATATAGAAAGTGACAAAAATAACATTTTCATAAAATAACAGCAAGACTTTTACTGTTAAACTGTTGAAATACCCGATGATAAAAGTACAATAATATGCGTTGTTCCACAGTGGTACGCGATATTGCACAATAGTACACGGTATTGTACATTATCTCTTATTATTGATGCTTACGTTAGAAGTCACTCAGTTTCATTCAATAATTGTCACAATAGTTGCTTCATAGTATCTCATATTATTAATTCAATTAGTGTCACAAGATCATCTCGTGATAATATTTTATATTACTAAATCAATAATTGAGACGACACCGCTATTCATATTATTATTTGCATTATTGACAATGTCTAGAAAGTTCACGAGAAAAGGAGTTAGGTTATTTAATCATGCTACCAATAAGGAGAAACCTTATCGAAAAGCCCCTATTTCTTTGAATGATCTAGTTGTCAATATTATGAGTTATAATATTAATGATGAATAATTTTTCAAGATTAAAATGTGTTGATTGAAGATAAGTGATTTTTGGTAGATATTTATTTAATTTTTGATATAAATAGAGGGGTTTGTCAAGTTTGGCTTATTTCACTTTTACCACCACTTACTCATTTTTCAAAACCATCTAGAGAAAGTTGTTCTCAGCTTTTGTTTTATTATTATTATAATAGTAATAAAATGTAAAACTTTTTTTATATAAAATAGAAACTTTAATAATATATATAAAGTTATTTGTTTTATTAGAATATAATAAGAATATATTATAATATATATATAAAGTTTTTATTTTATTAGAATATTTTATTTCACAGTGATGAATAGTAAAATTCATATTTTCACCCGTGAATTCGTCTGAAATTCGACTGTTCATTTGTGATTAAATAGTATCATGTCATTCTCCTATAAATAGGTTGCTTAGTTAAGAAATGAAAATCACACTAGAATCGTAGAATTCTTCTTCTATAATATTGTGCGATTTCTTTCCAAAGATAAGAATACTTTAATTGTAGTTACTAGTGCAAGATTTCTTCAAGATAATCTCCGCTTATACCACCAAATTTAGTCTCCTACTAAGGTAAATGATGTTATTTTCTTAATACTCATAAGGGTTGTCATTCTATTCCTTATTAATCTATGAGAATAACCTATTCTACGCCGGATTATCGCATGCCCGGTGAATAACCCTTCAGATTCATTCTTTATTAAGTAGTGAAAATGATCCGTTTCACGCTGATTACCGTATTTATCGTGAAAATCCATTTGCAGCTTTCAGATATTCTTTATACTGTATTGAGATATCATTTCTTTTGTACTCATCAAGGGATATCATTTTCTTTCATATTTTTCTCCATTTATGGTATAAATTTATTGTTTGCTTTTCATAACCTTATTGTTAAATGGTAAAAATCCTCAAACTAGTAGAATATCCTCGAGTTTTATGATTCATCTAGTATCATTTCACTAAAATATTTGTCCTAACTTTCTTATTAAATTTTAATATTTTCATTCGGGGTACTATTCACTCGGGGTATTATTCACTTCAAAATTGGTTTCATTTCAACCCAAATTATTTTTGATACATGAATATCATTCTTGAATTTTACTCCACAGTTAGTTATCATGTTGACAATTTGGACATTCTTGAACTAAAGATAAATTGAATTATAAATCTTTAATATTTATCACTGATCTCACTTGATTTATTCTTTATATCATTGTCATCATTCTCATGCTTATATTGTGCCGAAAGTCATCTTTTGGCCCGTAGTAGAAAGATGGACTCTGATTGGTATGATTATGACCAAAAATTTGTATTGGTATTGTCGACGCCGGATTTTTATTTGTCCCTTTCCGCTACTTGTTCTTTGGTGTTCTCATGTTAGGTGAGATTTGTTTGAAAAACAAGTGAAAAGGTCGATATGTATAATGTCGATTTATGGACCTGTTATGATTCGCTAGTTGGGTTTTTAAAATGGTTGTACCAACATAACCGAGAAAAGGTTTACACATCGACCTAGTGATGTGACATCGCTAAACGGGTCAATGAAACCGAGATTCATTAGGGTCTAGGTACTTGATTATGGGGAAGGTGTTAGCACTCTCGACATCCGTGGTTACCACTATGACCGCCATTTTTCAAGAAATCGTTATCTCAAATGAGTGTGTGTAAGGGTCAATGTGTCAGCTTATTTGAAAGTGGTGCTAGGCATCATTCACACCTATATACATGTGGGTTTGAATTTATGTAAAATTTATTTTTAGCAAGATATGTCGTTGATGTTTTATAAAAGAGGTTTTTCAAACCCTCGTGCTCAATAGTAATTTAGACCTTTACACTTCCATTTTATTAAGTGTTTGGCTTGATTGCTTTTATTTTCTAGATGCAAACATCTATAAGAAAATAATGTAAAAATAATGCCAACTCCTCGTGGGTATGAAACCATCTGAGGAATTTCGCATCGTAGATAAATTTGCAAGTCGCTTACAAATTAAAAATGTCCATCACAGAACCTAATCTAGATCCAATAGGTCAATCAGGATCACATGATTCCTAGAGTAAGACCCCAACTTTTATGAATAAAGATTAATTTTTCTCAAAATATATTTTTGAATATTATGGTGTGGATTTGATATAATGTTATAGTTGTGGATATTATTTACAAATTTAGCAAAGTAAGCAAATGGTTATATAATATTTGATTGGTTTGGGAATATTCGTAATGACGCAAGACAATCATCAGTGGACCCCACAACGAAAAGTATTATCGTAGTTAGAAAAACCATATAATTATCTTTTATAAAAATAACGATTTAAAGTTTTACCGTTAAACCGCTGAACTCACCCTAAGTGGTAAAAGTACAAGAATACGCTGTGGTCGCATAAGAGTAGACACTTATATTGATTATTGATGCTTACGTGAGAAGTCACTCCGCTTATACTCAATTATTGCTACAAGAATTGGTCCGTGATAATTTCTTTCATATTATCGATTCAATAATTGTCACAAAGATTATCTCGTGATAATATTTTGTATTATTAAATCAATAATTGAGACGACAAAGTTATTCATATTATTATTTGCAATATTGACAATGTCTAAGTTCACAAGGAGAGGTTTGGTCACCTAATCATGCTACCAATAAGGAGAAATCTTTATCTAAAAGCCCCTTTCCTCGAATGACCTCGTTGTTAAATATTATGAGTTATAATATTAATAATGAATAAGTTCGTGTTGATTAAAGATGAAATTGATAGCTACATTGTGTCGGGATTATTAGTGTTAGTAGAAATCAACATCTATTTCAATAATAATGGATGTCCGAGGTTATATCGACCAATCGGGTAATTAATCTGATAAATGAGCAATTAATTGCTATTAATTCATGCTTATAACTATTTGTTCACATGTGTACTATTGATTCACATGCATGTACTATTAGGGGAGATGGTGCAAGATTGATAATACTTGCATGACTAAATTAAAATAGAGGTATGTATGAAGGCACTGCATCGTAATTATTTTTTTCACATGATTGTACTATTGATTCACAAGTTGTACTATTAGGGAGGTGGTGCAAGTTTAATAATACTTGCATGACTAAATTAAAAATGAAGAAAAAAGATGAAGGTATTATAATCGTAATATTTCGAGCCCCAAAATGTGCAATTATGAAACTATATTTTCCTATAAATAGAAGCTCATTCTTCTTTCATTCTCACCAATTCACTAAGACTCACAAGAGCATTTATAGAGAGAGAGAAGCTTTAGAGAGAGTAGTAAGAGAAGTCCGCTACATCGCTATTCCAAAGATCCAAATTTTCTTCCGAGGTAAGGGATATTATTTTGTTCAAGATTCATAGGAATAATATTTTCTTCCATACTTTGTAGTATGTGAGTAATATTATTTCGCCTCGTATTCGTGATTATACCATCATTCTTGCTAAAGTATTGCTTCTATATTCTCAGGAATTAGTAAAATATCCTTGAAATTTGCGCTTTCATCTAAGATCGCTTCACAAGGATATTTTATGCACATTCTTGTTAAATTTTAAGTTTTTCATGCCGGAGTACTGTCCATGAGTACTATTCATTTATACGGTACTATTCATAAAATTACTATTCACGAGTAATATTCACAAAGTACTATTCACAAGTACTATTCATAAGTACTATTCACGGAGTACTATTCCCGAAGTATTATTCATTGGGTACTATTCACCAGGAGTACTATTCATAACAAAAATTGATTTCTTTTTGGTCCAAATCATTTTTGATACATTATCATTCTTGAATTTTACTCCACAAAGCAAGATTATGTCGATAATTTGACAATATTGAATTCGATAAATTAAATTATAAATATTTAAAAATTTTTCCTCGAACTTGTTTTATTGAATTCTTATATCTTGTCATCATCCTTATGTTTATATTATGTTGAAAGTCATCCGTGGCCTCAGAGTATAGATGGACTTGGTATGATTACGACCAAGGATTATTCGGATAATCATGACCGTAATGTTACAAATGATATGGTAAAAGACCTCATTGGCCCGTAGAGGTATCGATGGACAAATGTTGGTATGATCATGACCATCGATGAATACACTAATATCCTCGGCCCAGAGCAGCAAATGGATAATTTGTGGTGGTGATACTAAAGAATATCCTCGTCAGAAAAGGGTGATTCGATGATATGGATTATTTATTGTCGAGTCTCAAATATAAAAGTGATGAAAACCTTTAAATCATAGTAAGATAGTAGATTTTATGCTCTACTCGACTTTCTTCTAATGGATCGCTTGTTCTACCGCAGCTAAACTTGATGTTTGTTATATTTATCGCTTAACATCGTCAAGGCTAACGATAAATTATTCTCGCATTATCTTAGTCATAATATTTCATCGGGCTAGTTGAGCTCACCGTCGTTAGTTTATAGTCAGCACAATAGTTATCTAGAAGGGGGGTTGAATAGATATTTAAAAATCTTTTGTTTTAAACTTGTTCTTTGATGATGATTAAAACTTAGCTGGAAATGATGTTTGTTTTAATCTTCTTTACAAAGCAAAGGAGTTATGAGAGTGAGACTTATAATAGCTTATGATGACATAGCAGCTTATGGTTATGAATGTAAAAGACATACTGCTTTTTTAAGTGATTCGAGCACTTAAAGCTCCTAGTCCACTCTTCTACTCAACGAGTAGGATATCCACTAAGGATGTCTTTTACAACTTCCTAATCACACGATTCCTTCTGACCAAAGCAGCTCAGAACTTCTTAGTTCACTTTCTGAACTCTTCAAGTCCAAAGCAGATTTCCGCTCTTTATACTCACTTAGAACTCTTCAAGTCCAGCAGATTTCGGTACTCTTTTTCAAGTTGATTGATAGATGTTGAGTTTCTTGATGGTTGCTACTCAAATGTCGCTTAAACACTTGTTCGAAAGAACTGAGTAGCTGAGCAAGCTTTGCTAATTCTCAGATCGTAGAGTTGAGCTTGAGAGTTGTTCACGTTGTTTTTTCAATGCTTGCTTTTTTCTCTCATCTGCTTGATTTGCATATATGTGATCTTGAAAACTATCCGTTGGATCCATCCGTTGAGGCATTAAATGCATTTGACTTTTCTGATTTTTGATGGAGACATTTCTGCACATCTTCCTCAAATCGTGATTCGCCCACCGACACCGCAGTCGCTTTCATCTAACACCCTAAAAGGTGTTTTCCCCTTACCAACGGTACTTTTCTTAGCTTCTTCAATATGCTTTTTGTTGCATACTAAGGATATTTCTTATGTCTTTGGGACCGTGAGTACTACAAAGATTTAGAATCCATTTCTTTGTTGAACCTATCTCCACACAAATTATGGGGCCTTGCTGCTCGACACAAGACATGATGATACTCTACGATTTAGATCATGGTGACTTGTTGCCTTGGTGTCCCGTTTCTGATGCTATCACCGAGAGCACTATGATTTCTTTGAAGTCCTTGCACACTACGATTCTTTGCTTGCATTGAGTTGTAAACTCTACGCCGAGAGCACTCTACGATCGCTGACTTGTAAACTCCCCACGCTTCCTTCAAAGATACTACGATCGCCGAGTTGGCTTTCGGCAAACGTTGGGACCACTCTACGATTTTCAAGAGGCCCTTCAAGGTAGGCACACTACAATCTTTGAAGCTCTACATTTCGCTTTGACTTCGTAATGTCGATCGATTTATACACCCGATTTCTTCAAGACTATCTATTACATCTAAAGATCAACGTAATAAATTTTGATCTTTCTATCTATACATTCTAAGAAGAATGATACACGCTAAGGACTTAGATCAACCTAACAAATTTGATCTTATCACTAAGTCCTTGTACATATCTTACTTGAAGGACTTTATAAATAATCATAAGCATATACATTAAAACATCAAATCATAATATGCATTCTCCCAACAATCTCCCCCTATTTGATGTTGACATAACCAAGGAGATTTGTTGTCATGATTATTAATGTCTATATGCATTTGCAGGAAATTTAAACATGACTTAGTATTTCAGTGAGCAGCTGAAATTTCTAGAGAATACGCATGAATTTATTGATGTTCAAGAAATATTGCAGTTTAGCTTTACATCAAATAAGAATTTAAAGTTTTAACTTATCTCTATTTCTTTGACCTTTTCCTCGAGGATTAAGGCACTTTAGCCCTTCTTTTCCTCGCTAGCTTCATCTCTTCCTCGCTAACTCTTCCAAATTTCACTTAACTTACTATCTGCCGTGATCATGCCTATTCATGAACGCCGATCTCCAATTGCATTCTTAGGCCTGTGGTGATCAGCATTTGGTGAGCTAATAGTTGGCCCTTGATTTGTTAAAGATCGAGCTATCAAGATTTCCTCACCGACGATCGCTGAGTCCGATCAGCTTTGATCGTGCACCGCACAGGAACTGCTCCTTGTGCAGAGGGCTTTGTGAAAATTGTCCTCTTCCCTTTCTTTTTTGGTTTCTTTGACCTCCTCCCGCCTCACCTCGATCTCCCCTCGTGGTTCTTGAACTCCTTTCCTTTATTCTCCCCTTTATGTCAAGATCAAGGGTTCAATGTCTACAGAAAGTCGATTCACCTCGACAAGCTCTGCTCACTTGGCTTTTGTGTTCAAGAAATGTCCTCTCGACTTTCCTTGATCCGCTTTTTCAGATCTAGCTTCTTTGTTTCGTGAGGGCTAGGAGAACAATGTCATTCGCCATTCCCCGATCGACATAAGATTTCGGAATTCTCGATCGAGGCTTTCAAGCGCATGATGTTCTCCAAAGATAAGTTTATTTTGGACTTTCGATATCTCTCGTGATTTCAAGAACAACCTCTTTACTGTTTGGTGGGCTATCCGGAATGAATCTCATCTCTGTCTTCACGCTTTGAAGAATTTCTTGATAATTTCCCTCACTTTCTTTGTAAGCTCGTGATTTAGTGCTGTGTGGATATTATTTGTGTGCAAGTGGTCATTTGATTTAGCCGAGATGAATGAGGTCCGAGGAGTGTTCGTGCTTTTTCAATGTTCTTGACCATATTCTTGGACACTCTATTCAAGTCATCTTTTGTGGGCGATTTCAAAGAGTATCATTGGTTCGAGGATTGTTGAATGGAAGGGATCTTTTTGGGATTGATCTCGGCAGGAGTAGAGAGCAAGATCAAGACTAAAATAGTCATTGAGGAGGATGATGGTATGTCCGGCTGGAGGGCCCTCGAGTTTCTATGTTTGGAATATGTGGCTCACGATTTATTCGGGGACTCTACGATGGGACCAGAGTCGTGGATCGTAGAATTGATGGTTCAGCGGGAGCAAAATAAAGTCGATCGTGATTTGGTTCCTTAGTTACTGTAATTTTTGGGACTCTCGCAACCGAAAATTAATTTAGTGGGTGAAGGATCACTCCAACCATCGTGGAATTCATAAAAATAGCTAAATGAGGATGATGGGTAAGTGATTAACTCAAGAGGTTTGGGATAGATAGTACCTCAAGTTTATCCTTTTCGAGGAAGAGTTGTTGCAAGCAATTTCGCAAAAATTGAAACTCCCCGGAAATCCATGAGCCAATACTCGAGATGGCCGATACTCTTTTCAAGCCCGTAACATTTGATCCCAATAGTTTAGGATTCGGGGCTTGATGATATGGCATCATGGGTAGTATGAGAACATCCCATTTTAGAGATAGCTTCATACCCATCTCTCGCCCCACACCAAGGATCCAAGGTCATCATCATCTTCTTCCTCTTTCTATCTTCGCTGAGGACTCCATTATCTCAATGGGCCTTTGATGATCCGCACCGTTCTTCTTCTTCATTTACGGTGGACCTCTCCTTCACAGTATGGAGATATCCCGAGGCTCCCTTAACTTGATCATCTTCTTCGAGTTTCGCATCTCCTCACCGTGTATTCTCTATCATGAGAATTTTAGGATCTCCCCTCACCGAGCACCGCCCTTCTCGACTTCGCTTCCGACAGCTCTTCGCAACCATACTTTTGCTTCCTTCTAAGCACTTTTTTCATTTTCAAGAATGTACTTCTTAACCAAATTTTCTCCTAGATTTCAGGCTTAGCCACAACTTCGTGGACTTTCTTCTTGATTCTCGCTTTGTCCTTGCTCAATGTACCACTTTTTCATGCTTGAAGCGGCCTACTTCCTTGCTTGCCATGTTTGGTCTGGTTCTACGTAACAAGAGAGACTCTACTATTGAGGGTGATCGATGGGCTTTTGGACTTCTATGACCAACTTTTTGTTCTTCTTCATGATCCGAGATATGGTAGCTTGATCCTTATCCGCTTCCATCTTGTTGTCAAGGTTTTTCTTAGCATCCTCGTAGTCTCTATATCGTAGGACCTCTATAGGTATATCTGCTGGTAGATCCTCGAGGCTCTTCTACCGGGCCTCAGCCTTCAGCCCTCCTCGCCCCTTGCTTTTTCTCGCAAAGACAGAGGGTTCTCGCTTGTTGGTTTCTTCTTCTTCTTCGATCTCCCCGACTACATACATGTTTCGGAAGGCTCGAGTCCTTCGTGATCCCCAGCCTTCCAATCGGATTTGGTCATCATTCAACATACTCAATCGGGTTTCTTCCAATTTTAAACAATTTCGAAATCATTCATCTATTTGGGTCAATAGTTTCTCCTTCTTCATCCCCACTTTTGTCACCTGTAATGATTGTAGAATGATACTTATGAATCGCCTGTCAGATAGCATCTTCTCGAGGGCTTTTTAACTTCTTTGAGTCGACGAGCCATTTACCAATCCAATCTAGCAATAAGGGGCTCCATAGTCGAGTTGTATTCCATAACTCACGGCAGCCACGAGCCCAAGCCTAACTTCATTCACAAGAGTCGTGACTCAAGCTCTTGGCAAGACATACATTTCCCAACTATATCTCCGGGCTAGAAATTCATACTGGGAACTCCCCTTCTTCGTACCTTTCACAATGGGAGTTTCCTCAGATGCATTCTTCTCGAGTCCCTCTCGAAGTCTACGCTTATCTAAGAATGGATGCCCTTCATTTTTGAGACCTAGGGCGTAGGTCAGATGTCTTCTCTCGCCTTCGGGCCCGATTACTCTACATCCCTTACTCTCGTAAAGGATGACGTTGTTTTCTAAATACCCATTATCAGA